>CABFOP010086454.1:0-12724 GCA_900683385.1 Anoplogaster cornuta | reverse complement strand
CATAGGATTACTATGTGCAATGAGCCCCTTCCTTAGCTTGGTTAATGCATTTCTTCATTACCAGGAGGCACTCTTATTTCCTGAAGTGTGAGCCTTAATGGGATTAGATGAGGAGGGGAGAACGAGGGAAGGGGTGAAACAGAGCAGCACTCTTCATTACAGTTGGCTTTCAACGCAGACGAAACAAATGGAGCACGCTCAGCAGTTCTGTCCAGGAGATCTTTCTTAACAATTGAGACGAGGAAATGAAGGAATAATAAAAAGAGGATTATTATTTGAAGATTTTTATAGCAAAACACGTTCAAAAAATGACCCCCCCCACCCCCTCATAAAACCTATGAGGATGGAGTCACATGGGTTTCTGAAGATGGATTGATGAATGTCAGGTAGAATATGCATCACCTCTCCCTTTGACACCAGCGGTGCCAGACAAAGTGGCAGTGTTAACCTCACCCTGCTCCCTCAATCCTTCGTATCCATCACCTCCACAATCCCTTAATCCCTCTCTCTTCTGACAAGCTCATCTCACTCACCTCTATTATCCATCTGCCTGACTTTAATTCTTTGTGAAATAGAGAGAGAGATCATATCAGCTAAAAGCATGGAAAGGATCAGGAGGTTTGATTCTCTCTCTCGTGTGTGTCTTTCTGAGGCTGACCGGATGAGGGATTAATAGAGCTCGGTGACACAGATCTGGGATCAATCCGTTAGACAGTGCTGTCAGATCTGAGCTCCAGATGCAACCACCTGTTGTTGTCGTCCTCACACAGGCCATGCACTCATACATGTCACTCAACTCTTTTTCTCACTGGTATTACTGTAAAGAGGATACTGCAAAATAACCTATTTGCTGCACTTGATCCAAAGTTTTGTGTTTACCAATGATAATATCATATGTACTACTACCAGGAACATGCAGATCATGCAGGCATCAGTAGATCAGTTGATGGTTGGTTTATCTGCTTTGCATGCAGAAAAAAGCACAGAAAAAGTAACAAGCTTTTCATAGATAGATAGATAGATAGATAGATAGATAGATAGATAGATAGATAGATAGATAGATAGATAGATAGATAGATAGATAGATGGCACTTTATTAATCCCCTAGGGGAAATTTGGGAATTTCATGTTTTCATATTTTTGTGTGGCCTTTTTAATATCAGATACCCTTTGTACTGCATGCAGTCCTTCAGAATTGTGATTGAGAATTAATCTGGAAAGATACGTTATGACATCTGATTGACCTTTGTTTGATAGTATAAAGAGTATAAAGTATAAAGATAGACTGTTAGTTTGAATCGGGGCTCATTGCCCAACCAACTTCTGTTGTGAAGGTATTTGTGCCTAATATAATTTTTCAAGACTTATTGTGTCAGCTTCCATTGAAAGTTCTCTCATCTCTTTCTAGACTAGTGCATTTGACTATCAATATAGAATTTTGCCTTAACACATTCAAATGATAAAGCATCAAATATAAACAGGAAACATGAGAATGATAGCATACAACCAAGGGCTGAACACACGTCCTTGTGAGTATACAGTATATATGTTATGTTGCTTTTCTGTTGATAATCTTGCTGTGTCTGGATGTAGGATGACCTGTCCTCCTCGGTCCTCATTTATTGGCCTTGCTGTTACTCTAGTGAGTGTGCTCAGTTGTTCATCACATGGTGTGGACTGAAATGTAGTTTGATGTGAGACTTACTGTACACATGAGAAAGATATGATGGTGGGAATAAATGTGCATCCTCAACACTGTTTTAACAAATAAGCTTGTGGCGTTTGTTTTCACACCATCTTTAAATTGAGTCATAGTCTTTTGCCAAAAATGTCATAATGTCATCATTTTTAGTATTGTTGCCCTGATTTGCCAACTACTCACTGACATATTAGAAGCTCTTTAACAGTACATTACAAAAATTGGCATCGCTGCATCAATATTGATTTCATTAGCAACTTTTAGACCTTTTCCAGTTCATCTGTTGATCTGGGAGCTGTCTGATGGAGGCACCCTGCTCTGTCTGTTAACGCATGTATGGGATTAATGCATGAATGCGATAAACAAAAGGCTCATGTGGTCAGCAGGCGTTTTCCTTTGCTTGCTTCCTTTGCCAACTTAGATATTTCCTGACAACATCAACACTGCAGGGAACAGGGGTGTGACAGTGTGACGGGCATTATTATTTTTTTGCATCCTGTGATGCTCGGCTCAGCTCAAGGTCTATTCGATGTCAGAGTGATTTGATGCTCTCCTGTCAGTGTCCAACAGAATAAAATACTCACTGACTCTGTCTTGTGTATGATCAGAGCATTTGTTTGCGAAAGTTTCAAATCCATGTGTATTTTAAACCCTAAACGTAGTCACTTATTGTCACTTCTTTGTGTGTTTTGTAATTCATTGCCACTTTCTGCTACGAAGACAAACGTTCCATCACTGTGTCCCACAAAAATATCACAGCTAAGGGAATAGGGGAGATTTCCCCCCACATACCTCTTTCTTCTCTGTGCCACTGTCTTTATCTCTCTCTCTTTCTCATCTCTGTTGCTGTCTGTGTCTCTCTCTCCATCCCTCCTCTCTCGCTCTCACAAAGCCTGCACCCTCCTTTGTAACACAAGCCATGCAAAACAAGACCCGCTACCGACTCTCTCCCTCTCTTGCCCATTCTTCCATGCGCTAAATATTCTTCATATAAAGTATCGGAGCTGCTTATCCTGTAATCCCTGTGCCTTGAAGGGCGAGACCCCAAAGTTTCTGACGCACTTCAAATTGAATAGATCAGTCATGCCTGTCCTTTGCATAACAGGAGAGGGCATTTGCTTTGTGGGAATATGACTAAATTGAAGAGTTGAATTGAGTAACCTCAACTTATTCTAAAGAAAACAATGGATGAGTGGAATGTGAAGTGTGTGTGTATATATATAGAGAGCCAGGGGGAAAAGCTGCGGCGGTGTAGCTGAAAAATTAATATCTTCAGATCCACAAATGCAGCCAGGGAGGGAGAGCAAAGGAAACCTGTCTCATTTCAAAATCCTTTTCTTAGCGGCTTAATGGCTTTTGGACTACGTGTCCGAGACCCCTAGAGCATGTTGGATTCAGAAAGCTTTTAACGACAGGATGTGTTGGGGTTGGGGAGGCGAGGTAGCCCAGAGTCACTCTCTGAGCTGGTTTCCCTGGGAGGGAACCCACCCACACCCACCCACACCCACCCACACCCTCCTGACTGGGGCGAAGATGCTGCAGGAAAGGGCCGAGAGCAAAGAGCTCCCGCGTGTCGTCGCCAGACATTAAATGCTGACATCAGCATCTTAGCAATTTCTACATTCAAACAATATTATAGCCTGTTTCACAAGTAGCTATACACTTTCATATACATTATTCTAGAAGTAGCTTAAATGTTTAATATTAGCAATTAAATTATACAGCTTTGTTTTCATTCATACATTCATTCATTTGATTATTCCTATTCAGGGTCACAGGGGGGCTGGCGTCTATCCCAGCATGCATTGGGCAGAAGGAAAGTAAATCCTAATTATAATTGTTAAAAATTGTATATGCACTTTTGAATTACCCAGTATATGAGTACAGCTTCCGAAGCCTGATAATATAGCTTCTGGGCTAAGTTGATAGCATATTGAAATCTACACAATCATGATTATGTTGGCAGCGTGCCACATGACCTAAGCCTCCGCACACGGATGTCTGGGTACAGTGTATCTTTGACTCGACAGACTGATGAGGAGGCAGGAAGACTGAATTACCTTGTGCCTTAATTGCCTATTAATATCCTGTTTTCTGTCTTACATGTATTGTATTGTATACGTGTACAAATGTATGGATGTTTTAATTATTTCCTGACAACATAATACTGCAGGGAACAGGGGTGTGACAGCGTGACATGGCATTTTCTTGCATCCTGCGACGCTCAGACGTTTACAAGGTCTATTTGTTCAGCCTGCCTGTTCCTCTCAGAGTGATTTGATACTCAGAGTGATTTGATGCTCTGCTGTGAGTGTCCTTGTGCCCTTTCAGTTCCATAACAAGTATAGCCTCCACCCTCTCTCTGCTCCTAGGGGTATTTTTGATGAAAGTATAGATTTGTTCTCCGGTTAACATCTGAAAATCCCAAGAAACTGTTAGAGAAGTACACACACAAAAAACGTTAGGATTTAGACAATAGAGCTGTAATACAATTATGGACGGATCCCAAAAGCAAACTGAGCAAAATGAATCAATGCAGCTTTGAGTGCCAGCTTTTTGAAAGTAAGGCATGGGACAAGAAGAGAAGTGTTTACTATATCAGATAACTAAATCAATATTTGTACAGCTTTCTCATTTTTTGCCTCTCAGATGATCCAGTAAGTCAGACTGTGGTTTTATTATACGTATAAAGAATGAAGATTGACTACAATAACAAATTCTACATTGCTGTTCTGAGCATGGACCACCACAGCTCACCACAGCTCAGCTGAATTTATAACACACATGAATATTACAGTATCAAATCTGAGACTAATAGGAAGAGCTATAGGGATGTAGGACCCAGCTACCCATGTCTTGCTGTATATTTAAATGGTAGCTTTTATTATTACTGTATTATTAACAGTAACATTAATGTTGTAGAATTTTTGTCCTTTAACATTATTTATTATTCTTTATTTGTAGTATTTAGTCTTAGTATTAGTATTAGTACTTTCTATCCTAGATCTAGTATTCTTATTCTTATTCTATTAGTTTATATTAGTAATGTATAAGTGAGTAAGTGAGTAATGAGTAAGTATGTGTAGCCTATATGTTCAGACCTATATATGAGCGGGGGTCAGGGATGTGTGACCATAGTGGGCCTGTCCATGTGTACTACTCACCCAGGAGCTCTCTGTGTGGATGTTTAGAAACATTTCACCTCCGACCTTGGATGTGTTTATATTCTCTGTTCCTCTGTGAAACTGGCAGACTTGCATCCCTCTGCCAGAGTATGTATCTCTCTCCTCTCTCTCTATCTCTCTTTCTCTTATTAAATATACTTGATATAAAATCACGACAAGACTTGAATTATTAGTTTAATCATATTTGTATTCAACAGGCTGGCGGCACGAACAGACAATACAGACAACTTGGGTAAGTGCATAATGCTTATTATGACTTCTCATGTAATGATCTCGTCAAGTGTGTCTTGACGAGATCATTAAAAAACAAATTTGAAAAATTCAAAAGATAATGATTCAACAAGCTGGCGTTGAAATTGCCATTGCTAGTGAGAAACAATTTTAAAAATCAAAAAGGAAAAGATTTATGACGAATATAAATCATTAGATCTGACTCGAGTGGTGCATCGGCGTCAGAGCGAAAGCACACTATAGGTGAGCAACATCGGCTACTGTGCGCTGAAAGACCGCTTTTTGTGAATATTCAGCTTGGCTAATACACAAAATACAAGTATACTTGGCATTTCGGTGATAAGACAACTTGGCTCGTGGATAATTAGCCGACAAATCGAGCGAGTACTTCGGTAGCTCTGGAGGTCCAGTGCAGTTTCTCTGCATGGTGGGCGTAAAGCCATCAAAGAGGTCTACCCCACGGTGTGGTTAGATCTGGCCATCACCAGACCGAGAGCACCTCGGGAAAGTCATAAAACTAAATTTGTCAATGTCGTGTAGACTATCAGGTATCTTCTAAGAGGAGTTGTATGTCTGTATGCATGTTCATGTGCCTTTGTGTCTGTTATACTTAAGAATGTCCTGTATGTGTAGCTGTTAATACTCACAACATATTTCAGGTAAGACAAAGTTTGTAAGTGTGTGGGTTTCTTTCTAGTATCAGATTTTTCCAGGATCTTGACCCTGCTGACCGATCCAGGATACGTGGACTACGGTAGCAGAGGACTCTGTGTCAAAGTGGACAGCGGAGCTACAAGGTCGGGAAGAGAAAAGATAAGATATAGCCTAGTGAACCCAAAACACCCACAGCTGCACAACGGTGAGGAGTTGCTTTCCTTTTAAATTCCTGAATTAAGAAGCCATTATCACACAAGATGGGCAACAGACAGTCTCAGTCAATAAAAAACAAACCGTCTCAGTCAACTCAGTCAATAAAAACGCCGTCCATCTTTCAACCCAGTAAGGCAATAACCGACAGCGCTGAAATAATATTACAGACTGTTAATATACATCCTGGTACAGCTGCCGACACAGTAAAAGAAGAAAAAGGCCTTATCTATGTGATGCCCTTCACAGTGTATATGTTCAATTGGACCAAGGGAAAATGGCCAATTCGCGGGTCATTTGCCCCTAAGAAAATGTCAATGCTGACAGAAATCATTGAGAATGGAAAAGGTGATCCGGATTGGGACTACGTCTATTTAAAAGAATGTTTAGCAAAATGGCAGGCCGTGGCCAAACGCCACCCGCCACCTGAACAAACTAACAAAACGACACAGGAGAAAAAAGACAGCAGTGATTCATCTGAAGTAAAAAGAAGACAAATCCCTGGCCCGGCATATTACCCTCCTGCTGTGGAGATACGGCATGCGATAAAACAGATTGTTTCTAATTGTTCGGAAAACCAAATCCCGTTGATAAGAATGGCGGTAGATTTGCCAGACAGAATAATACGCCGTTTGGATTTGAAAATCCTCGTTACCCCGGCAGAACAGGCTCAGGCCCTGCTTTGGGCCTGGGCCATAACCAAAGCGTTCCCATCAGTAAAAACACTTGATAGCATGTTGCGTGATAATGGTTTGCACGTCATATGCCCGAAGACATACTCAAAACTGAAATTGGATGGTGACGAGGAAATGGTAGTAAGAATGTGTTTGTCCAAAACAGAAGATAACAAACTATATCCCCCTGTGCCTGATGACGACTGGTTAGAGATGTTGGCAATAGCAGCTGCAGTTTCACTGAATAAGAATAGAACGGAGCAGGCAGAGGGTGAAGGCCAAGCGATAGCAGGCCAGTCAGGCCAGGGGGCAAGGGGGGGTAAACAGTCTGAGGATGAGATACAGCAGAGGGAAAGTGAGCCTGAGGAAGAGACAGATACTAGACCAAAACCGAGACAGAAAAAACCCAAACAGCAAAGGACGATAATCACCAGGGGAGGTCCAGCCCGCCAAAATCTCCAAATAATAGTTGGTGACGTGGCTATTCAGAAACCACGGTCACCAGCTGAGGCAAGACAAATGATAGCGGGTGCCCCTAATCCTCTAAAACAACCCCAGGCTTATTACGAGTGGCTATATTTGACTGCGGCTTCATATGATGCACTCCCTGCAGATATAACATGGTTGTTAAAATGTTCCTATGGTGAAAGGTGGGCTAATGTAAAAACCGAGTTCGCCCCCCCGGTCGATTATGGACAGGGAGACTGGGATGAAAACAATGGGGATGATCAGAACACAACAAGCAGAGAAGGATGGTTAAAACATGTATGCAAACCATTTCTAGTAAAATGTGCCCGCAGCACTAGTGATTTCAGCCTTATCATCACTTGCGTTCAGAGAAAGGAAGAAGAGATCAGTGATTATGTGAACCGTTTCTGCACAACATGGGGGGAAAATAGTGCAGGGGTGGCACTATATGGCTATGATGCTTTGGCAGTACAAACTCTAATGAATGGCGTGCATCCAAACATTTCAAACGCTGTCAAACTAACTACCCCCGGATGGATCCTGAAAACCTTCACGGAAATGGTGGCTATTCTGGTCGATTTAGACAGACAAGGGGTTTTCTCCAAGACGACCCAACAAAAAACGATGTATCAAAACCAACCCAGGTCAAATCAACAATGGAGAAGGAAGGATAAATATAATGACACATGTCATCGCTGTGGGGTTAAAGGTCACTGGGCCAAAACATGCAGGAATAAAAACAGGGGTATAGACGGAGTGAGGCCACAGCCCCACCATCCTTCCCTCCTCCCCCGCCTCCTCTTAGATGGCTTATCCAAATAGGCATAGGGAGGCCATGAGGAAGAAGGACACACTGATCCCCACCAATTCACTAGAATCCAGCTTTCACAAAACCCTAGAGAAGATCCCACTATGAGTCCTTTTTAGGAGGAAAAAGAGTAACTATGTTGATTGACAGTGGGGTGACATTATCATCTACCAAAGCAGATAAGATTTTAACACAAAGTAAAAAGACAGTTACAACTGTGGGAGTTACAGGCATTCCTATGACTGAACCAGTATCCACACCTACCACTTTAACTGTAGAAGGGAGTGAGTTACAGCATAGCTTCATAATGTCTGATCAAACTCCAATTTCTTTATTGGGCAGAGATGCTTTGTGTAAATTAAATGCTGTTATTTATTGCACACCTGATGGGCTGTTTTTGGACTTACCAGAGGAAAATGTTTTTCAGGCTGCTAAGATATTGATGTCTGATTTTCTTTATTTCTGGTCGGTGGATAATTATCCACATCTTTCTGAATTTCTTTCAGAAACTAACATCATTGCTATGTCTAAACATTCACCAAGCCTTACCACCATATTGCTATCAATGACACTGTTTACTTCATTGCATTGCACTGCACTCTACGGCACCCTTCCTGCCTCCTCATCATATGCAATATTGGCAATTTAAAAAAGATCTGTTCCAGACACCTTGAGCGCTCCTTCTGTTATCTTCATAGGCGCTGAGGGACGCACATCTGTGATTCCACTGTCTACAGAACAACTTGCACTTTTCCAAGTGCCTAAATCACTCCCCCATGTGACCTTAGCTGTCGCCTCGGGCTACCAGCCTGAGGATTTAGGTTTCATGTGTGCGTCACTCTCTCAGCTGACTCCTGTACAGGAAACTGTGACACCTTGTGGTACACTCAGGTTACTACCCAATAATTGTTTCAGGATCATTCCCCATAATCTACCTCCCATTCCCACCTCCCTTCTCCAACAATTCCCTGTCCCCATCCCCCATTTCCACCTCTATCCTTGTCAGAGGTTCCCTCCAGATTGTGGGCGCTCCACAAGAATCATGTAGGTTTTGTTGCCTCAGCACCTCCCCATGTGGTCAAACTTAAGGCTACAGCAGTTCTTCCATGTATTCGACAATACTCATTGTCAGCTGCTGCCATTACAGGAATTAAACCTGTCATTGAGTCTTTGCTCCGACAGGGAGTTTTGGTTGAAACCAACAGTCCATGCAACACTCCTATTTTACCAGTCCCTAAACCAGGAGGGATCGATGAATGACGCTTGGTTCAGGACTTGAGTGCAGTGAATGACATCCTGGTCCCCTATGACCCCTCTTGTTGCAGACACCAACACCATCTTGGCTAGCTTACCAGCTGATTCCACACACTACACAGTAGTTGATTTGTGTGCTGCGTTCTTCTCCATCCCATTGGATGAAGGCAGTCAATATCTCTTTGCTTTCACCTACAATAGTAAGCAGTACACCTGGACACGCCTACCACAAGGCTACACAGAGAGCCCCACGGTCTATTCTATCGCTGTTAAGTGTGACTTGGATGCATTGACTCTCCCCGGCGGAAGCACTTTGCTGCAATACGCTGACAACCTCCTGATTGCCTCACCTTTCAAGGAAGCCTGTGTAGCTGACTCCATCGCTCTGCTTAATCATCTCGCAGAGAAGGGACACAAAGCCTCACTGGCAAAGTTGCAGTTCTGCCTCCCTACTGTCGCTTACCTGGGTTACCGTCTCTCCCATGGCTCCGGAATACTCTCCCCCGACAGAGTCAAGGCTATTTCTGCAACCTCTCCTCCACGCAACCAGTCTAAAATGATGTATTTTTTGGGAATGATGAACTATTGTAGACATTGGATATATGACTACAGAGCAATGGACGCTGTCCTATGTGAATCCACTCTGAACACTGCTCCCAAAATCATCATATGGACTCCTGAAATGCATGCAGCATTCAATCAGCTCAAACAGGCTTTGCAATCAGCTCCAGCACTGGGATTACTTGACTACACCCAGCCCTTCCACCAATACGTGCATGAAGCAAATGGGTTTGTCAATGGCATCCTTGTCCAAAAACATGGTTCTCATTACAGGCCAGTTGCCTATTACTCGTCGCGGCTCTCCCCTGTCGCTTGTGGTATGCCTGCGTGTCTCCGGTCTATTGCTGCCGTGGCTGACATGATCGAAAAATCAGCCCCAATTGTATTGGCTCATGACTGTACTGTCTTTGCACCACATGCTGTAGTTCATCTATTACTGACTGCTGCCACTCATCATTTCACTGTCACCAGGCATGCTAGTTATGAAGCCATCATTCTTTCTGCTCCTCACATAATTGTCAAAACATGGCCCGCTTTAAACTCTGTGTCCTATGACCTCAAATAACATTGATATTGCTGACACACACCTGACAGGTGATTAATAGCCACATCAACTCGCTCTTATTTAAGGAAAACACCAACCCCAAATTCTGAATTTGTTCTGTACACAGATGGATAGCGCTATTGCTGTATAAGTGTATAAGTGTATACCTCAATCAGAGCATTCATCCTGACTAAGGGTAAATCTGCCACAATCTTTACAGACTCCAGATATGTTTATGATGTCGCCCATGGTTTTGGCATTTTATGGAAGGCTTGTGGTTTTGTTACATCCTCTGGTGAGCCCCCACAACAGCACATTCTCATCAACAACCTCCTTGATGCTATTATTATAAATTGGCTATTACTATTACCCTGGTGCTATTACCAAGCCTAGCAGCTCACACAGGTCAAAACTTTATTGATTTATTAATGTCCAAAGATATTGCATTAGAAAATGCCACTGCTGCACTGACTTCTTCCTCTAGGGTCCCTCCCATTTTTCCAGACCCATTTTTCCTAAAACTTTCCTCCATGTGTTAGCATGTGTCTTCACATGTAGGAAAAGAGGGGATAAGATAAGATAAACAATGGTATAAACAATTAGGGGTTTGTGATAGCAAAAGACAAAATCATCATCATCATCTTAAAATAACCAATAGCCTACCAAATTCCCGGCACTGATCCTATCCATGAGTTCAAACCTGGAGATTTTGTGTTGATAAAATCACTAGAAAATGTTTTTCTTTTTCCCCAGGTGAAATCCCCCGCGACCCGACCCGACCCCGGATAAGCGGAAGAAGATGGATGGATGGATGGATGAAATCCGAATGGAGGAAGGAGTAGTCCCTGAGCAGGGCTTAAATAACAGCCGCTCAATTGAGCTCACAATCTCTCTTATTGTCTCTGCAAACATTTATTCTGATAAACACACACACACACACACAGGTGCCGAGCCGGAGACCCCCCGCAGGATCGGAGCAGTGCCTCTGCAGGAACCACCTCGCGGCGCCCTCTGGCACGCCAACAAAGATCTCTCACTCAGGAACCTTATGACAATGTTTTAATATTCAATGCCCTGTCGAAAGATGTAAGCTAGATAATTGCCAAATAGTAAATACTCCTAGATGGTTTTATGACCCAAATACTGAACAAGGCGCATGGATGTGGCTCGTGGGTTACAACAGACATTTGACTATTAGGTCCCACAATGAAACACATCAGAATATCATGATTGGAGAAACCTATATTGCCGACTTGAATTATACAGCTTATTGGTGTTTTACTAAAAAAACAGATAAAAACTCATCCCGATTGCACTAAAATCCCACCGGACTATTCCCTTCCTGGTGCTAAACTTCCATTTACTAAAACTGACAAACCTAGAACGGATCATATTTTGCACGTAAAGCGATTCACTCAGGGTGTAGGAAATTTGGCATTACAAATTATGTATGATTATGCACAAAATCAAAAATGCCCTTGTCCACCCATGTGCTGATGGTAAGACCAATACCATTCACATATGCTGATTGGCAATAATTAAATTGGAGTAACTTAGATTTTACTATTCTGGACACTGATTCAGATTGTTATACTCCCATCTACATGGTTTCAAAGCACATAGTAACTTATGTAATAACCCAGATCAGGTACTATCTGCCCCCTAATATGACTGCCACGTCTCTCTTGCATCTGACCTACTTTCGTCCGTACATGGAGACTGGTCTAAAGTACCGTGTCCAAGCCACCCTCACTCAAACCAACTGCTCATCCAAAACTGCACAAGATAGATCATCCATCTGTACTCTTTCTCCATTCACCCCAACTCTTAGAGTGAGCGCGTTAGTGTCAGTGACCCCTTGGGCTCGAGAGATGCGATTGGTATCACACACCATAAATATCCACAATTGCTCCACTCCTATTTTACTTACCTCTACTTGTGTGTGTAACTGCTCTCTAGTTTGGCCCCCAATTTTGGTTTACGAAATGTTTCATGTGCCTAACATCCCGACACTTCAGGTGTAGATCTTGGTCAAAGTAATTGTACCTCGTTTATACCTTTCAATTTCATTAGCGCGGTGCCTCTCCCAGAACAAGTTCATTTTGTTTGCGGTCAACAGGCGTACAGCTGCGTCCCACCACAAACCCACGGCACTTGGGGGGCATTCAGAACCGGCACCGTTATCATCCCAGACAACTGGGCGGCATTTGCAGGTACAGACGTTCCGACCCCCGATGGTTCTGACACCGACTCAGTTGCGTAACACCCAAGTATACCTAAATTATTCCAACAAAAATAATGATCTTCATTTCGACTACTGTAGAACTAGTATTAATTAATTTCTGATCACCTGTGTTTACTGTCATTACTCCTAGACAATATTTGATTAATGTAATGCTAGTTCTACAGTAGTAGAAAGGAAGATCATTATTT
>CABFOP010086419.1:0-12138 GCA_900683385.1 Anoplogaster cornuta | reverse complement strand
CGTTTGGCTTCGGGTTTCCGCGTAGAAACTGCTCAACAGCCCCATCGCCGTTGTCTCGTGTTCGACAAAACCATTGACTGTATACAGTATAATGGGACAAAACCCATTCATTTCTATGTGACATGTAATACCACCTAGCAACGGCGATGGCGTTGTTGAGCAGTTTATACACGGAAAACCGAAGCAGAACCGTGACCGAGCAGACATATGGACCCGTTACTTCAAATTTACGGAATATTTCACAAAACAAACACGCCCACTTTTGAGACAACTCCTGTGGCTTCATGGTCAGTACTTTTTATTTGAGATTGGTGCATTTTTGAATAAGTGGGTCGGCGGCGAATGACTCGTTTCCCTGATTTTGGGGGTTAGGAGTGAGACTCTACTGCAATATGCAGGAGAGTCTCATGTGAGGCTATCATCTATCTGTGTATATTGTTTGCTGGTATTGTAACTGTACATTTCCAATGATTCATTTAAGCAGCTTCTGATGTGTGAGGGGCCTTCGAAGATATCCGGGCCCATCCCGCCGGATCCCTCTCTCTTTCCAGAGTACTACAAAAAACGACCTGCCTCCGGTACGATCAGCAGTAGCAGTATTGCTTTTGACTTTTAAACCGGAGTCATTGTTATCTGTGAGCTTCCATATTACAGTGTTTCTGTTATCAGTTGTGCATCAGACATGAGTAACTGGGCACAACACGTTCAAAATCTGACATTTCATTTGCACATTGTTCCTATAATGTCACAATTTTAACCTTACAATACAAGATCCCTTTTTTTTAAGGAGATGTTGTCCTGATCGGTCACTCCTATGGAACCACTTTATTAAAGTAAAGTGTTTGAACAGTTTGTGCTACAAACTATGCATTAACTTCAAGCAACATTCTTCAATCATCTCTCTTCCTTCAGCTCGCGGTCGTTTAGAGGGAAACCTTGATGGGACTTTGGCTCTACTCTCAGGGCCGCTTGCCCCAGACCATGTGTTGTACCCCGGCTACTACAGTTCTCGTACCCCTCCCCATCCTCCCCGCATTGGTCCTAATGCCACTCACATCCTGGAACGAGGACAGAGAGGGGTAGTGGGGGCCCTGCTCAGACTAGAGGGGGTCTCCTTAACCCCCATTGCCCCTAAACAAAGTAAGTGCAACTGGCTTGTCAGTGGTGACTGCAGATCCTTTTATCATCTCTGTAAAGCTGTGCTCTTAAAAGTTGGGGACTTCTGTTTTGTCTGTCTGGGTGTTGAACATCTAAATCTATTATTATTATTATTAGAAATCTTTTTTTAACTACACAGTTGCATTCATAGAAAGTCAGCAACCTTACATTATCTCCCCCATTGGTGTCTTAATGATGGAACTCGTGAAGCCTAAAAAACTAATTGAGACAACATTTGTGACTCGTGTCCCCCAGAACAGCTGGTGCGTGACTATGGTAAAGAGAATGTGCGGCGGCTCCGGGAGATCCAGAAGCGCTGCAAAGAGCACGAGGCTGAGAGAGCCCACGCCCGCCCTGCTCCAGTCAAAGCTCTCTGGACCTCCCCCAAATACCAGGATGTCCCATCCAAGGTTATGGCCCAGCTACAGGTAAGAGGTCTGTTTGCAGGAACTGGACGTCCTTGAGTTATTTACTCTGGTTTACTTCTAATCCAGTGTCTCTCCTTCCTGCAGGAGGCTAGCCCATCTATTAAACCACACTGTAAAAACTTTCTTCTGGGCCACTCTAACTGTGTGTCTGCCGCCCCCACCAGACCACAGTCTAGTCGTGCCTCTCCCTCTGCTTTACGACACTCAGCCTCCTGCAATTCTATAGGGAACGAGAACTTGCAAGTAAATATATGTTTACTTTCAGATACATAAACAAAGAGTAAAATCTTGATTTGAGCACTATCACCTAGCAAACTTTGAGTTCTATTAGCTCCATAAAGTGCTTTATGGATACAGTTACAGGTTCAGGGGAAGACCATGGACTTCATAAGCTATAATGCACGGCTTGCAGGAAAGACTGTGCTGCGTCGGTCCCAGTCATTGACAAACCTCAGAGATAAGCCTGTGCCCAGTGCAGTCAAGGGACAGGTGCCTCAGTAGTGAGTATCCCTGTGATAAATTCATAATAAGTTGCCAAATAAGGTAGCCAATTTGCCAGAAACATGGCACATTATTCTTTTTTTGACATTTTTTCTTACTCCCTTCTTTTCACTACCATTGTCAAACACAGTCTTGAGAAAAGGAAAGAAGAGTGGCGTAAGGAAGAGGAAGAGAAGAGGAGGAATACACCTGATCCGACCATCCCAGCTGGTCACACCCTGATGCTAGAGAGCGAGAGACAGGATACACTGCAGTCATTGAAAGATAGTATGCTTCTGCTTCTGTTCATTTCTACAGTAATTATGACAACATTCACTTAAAGGAATACTTGTAAGTAATGATTTGCCTGTCTGGTTCTTTTCTGCCTTGTTTCACCTTAGCCCACCAGTCCCTGGTGAGTGAGCTGCTGTCTCTCCCGGTCATGGCAGATACTCTGAGCACTCGCTCACGTCGTGCTCGTCTTGATAGCAGGCTGTCTGAAATAGAGGAGGCCATCAAGATCTTCTCCAGGGACAAAGTATATGTCAAAACCGATTCCTAACACAGGCATACCCGGGTTTTGTAGTACCATCTATAGTTTTAATACTTTGAAGCTTGTTGTTTTATGGATTATCTTAATGTAAAAATGTAGTCTCATTTTGAGAATTGAAAGTTATTACATGAAGCACATGCCACTGAAGGCATAATACACTTTGCTACTGAATATGTAACCTTTCCATGGAGGGAAAATGGCAGATGTACTGTAAACCAAACTCATGAGGTCCCTGCACTGGTTCAGAATGAAGTCAACATTATTGAAGTATCATGGGTTGACATGTGATCTGTTTTCCTTTGTCTAAAGCTGTTTTTCAGTTAGTGATTGTTGATTATAAATATTTTATGATAAAGTCACATTAGGTGTATATTTTTGAATTCTTGAAAATGAATGTCATTAAACTGCAGCATTGTGTTCAAGGAGAATCAGATATGTCGAGTTCATTTTTGTGCGTGTGCCAATTAATTTCATACACACACACACAGCCAATACACACTGCAGAGCGAGTTAATTTTAGAATGAAAAGTACCTAAATTATTTTTTGGGGAAATGCCGACGTCATCACTTTTCAGGATCTCTGACGTCTTACGCACGCCCCGCCCCCCATACGTCGTTCGGTCATTGTTTAGCTTAGGCTAACGTGCTACTTTGCAGCTACGATTATAAAGAAAGTCATTTACCTTTCATTCGTGCCAATAAGAACAGTTTAGTTTCCGCCATACAGCCGAGAACGCGACAAGTCAACGATGAGTAAGAGGAAAGCGCCCCAGGAGTCCTTAAATGAAGGAATAACAGACTTTCTAGTCGGTATGTGATGGTAGTAAGCTAACATTAGCTAACGTTAGCGTGTCAGCTGGGTCCCATTGTTAACGCACCAAGCTTCTTGGTATAAAGATGCTATTTTGTCCAGTATGTGTTAAATAAAACAAAGATGTAATAAAATGATGATGTTTTAAGCAGGTTTTTGTTTTAGGCTGGTAAGAGATTTCAAGCTTCTCTGTCGCTGACATTTAAATCCCTTCTGCTCCAGCTGAGTTGGCACTTCCTAGTGGCAGTAAACTACATCCAGACACCACCAGTGAGAAAGAAATCTTATGCTGTTTCTCTTCCACTTCCAGAGCTGGCCAATTACGAGAAAAATGTCAACAGAGCAATACACAAATACAATGCCTACAGGTAAGATTACTCCCCTGGATTGCAGAGACTCAGTTCTCAGCAGTGTGTGTGTGTTTTGTGGAGAGTGGGATTTCAGAGCAGACAACATCTAGGAACAAACATAAGGATGTCAGAAAACATTCACCAGTCTTAGGCAATACAATTACACTATTAAATACATTCAGAGGCCATATGCATAGAACATATACTGGATGTCACATTTTCCTCTAGGTGGCCTGAGCAGAACTTGCAAAACTAAACGTTTAATAAGCAGGGGATTGTAAAACCTTGTAAAAACTGGAATTCAACAGAAGCAATGTATTACCCTGTTTACACATCATGTCTCTTGTGTCCTGTCTGTAGGAAAGCAGCATCTACCATTTCTAAGTACCCTCAGAAGATCAAAAATGGTACAGAAGCCAAGAAACTGGTGCGTAGACTGAATACAGTAGATATTTTTACAGGAAAGAAACAGAATTATTTTACTCTCCCAAGTACAAAAATATAAAGGAATTTTTAGTTAAAATGTATTTATGTAGTAAGTCCACATTGGCATGCAGGATACAGGGACAATACAACAGTCTTGGAAGTAGCTGTTGATGTGGTGGTTGGTCCTGGCCTAGTTGACCAGTGTGGTCTTTCAGTTTTGGGATCAGGTTGCCTGGTTTTGCAAGGTCCATGGCCCTGCTTTCACCCAGGCATGTTGCAGAACCTTCATGGAGGACAGCCAATCATTTTTTTCGGCAGTGCAGCCAACATGTTGGAGCTTATCCCAGGAGTAGGAGGAAGCAGAGGAGAACCAAAATATGATTGAGGATGTAGGATCCTTTCGATTATAGTCTGATAAAAATTTGACCAGACCAGGATCGGTTGTGAAACATCTTAAAATCCCTCAGCGATAGCCCCGTTGAACTGGACATGGACAGATAAATTGATATTTACTGTTTTGAGCAGGAAATGGACCTGTTACTCTGCTTTCTTGGTGAAGAAGTTCATGTTGACATTCCATTTCAGTGTGGTGTGCCAAGAAGCTGGAAACGACTCCCCTATGATTTGTCCTCTCAACTACTAACGTGCTGTTATGTGGTTCCCTCCACTGTAGCCTAAAAATGTTTGTCATAGGTTTTTGGCAGTCAACAGAAGTTAGCTGATCTGCACATCTTGCACCACAATGTTTAGTACACTCACTTGGTTTCAACAGGATGGTGTGGGAGCTAAAATTGCGGAAAAGATTGATGAGTTTCTACAAACTGGCAAGCTACGGAAACTAGAGAAGGTGAGTGTTGGGGCCTGGGAAAGCATTCATACTAGACTATATCAGAATTGTGTTTTTAATTCAACTTTAACTTACACTGACTGATGCAATGTATTTATATTTTCTCTAGATTCGTAATGATGACACCAGCTCCTCCATTAATTTCCTTACCAGAGTTACTGGAATTGGGTATGTCCAAAACCTGTGATATGTATGAAAAATGTGTGATGCATTGAGACTTTAAAATGCACTTGTTTATCCTTTCATTGCTAACACTGAAGGTCTAATGGCAGGAATGGGATGTGATTTAGCTGGTCATATAGTAGATGCTCTTTATGTAACAAACTGCATCTCTTGTGCCTTTCAATTAGTCCTGCTGCTGCCAGGAAGTTCTTTGACGAGGGAGTGAAGACACTAGAAGGTTTGTTTTGCAGTTGAACTTTAGACATGCATTACAGTAATTAGTTGGAAAGCCACGAGAGCAATTCACCAGCGGGTTTCACATACTTAGTTCAAACTCAGTCCTGGTCTGTATAGATTATGTCATTCATGCTATATCTGACATATAATGCTAAAGAAATATTGTGCACAGTACATATATGGGTCTGGCAGTATAACTATTGAAGACCAAGTAACTGTTCTTTGTCCATTTTTCTTTTTTTAGATTTGAAAAAGATTGAGCACAAGCTAAACCATCATCAACAGATTGGACTCAAGTGAGTTAGACTGAATGCTCTTAAAAATTCCTTGGTATCGGAATGATCTCTGCATGAAAAGTCTTCAGTTTCACCGTCTTGAGTATGTGTCTTAGCATGATCAGTTTTTAACAGGTCTTTTTACTTCTTTCAGGTACTTTGAGGAATTTGAGAAAAGGATTCCTCGAGCTGAAATGGAGATGATGGAGGTGAGCATACACTTAGATTTGTTTTGTGTGTGTGTTGGTATTCATGAAATTTGTTTTTATCCAGAGTTGTCTTACACTGTGTATTCATATATGCATTTTAGTCTCTGATTCTTAAGGACTTGAAGAAGATAGACACAGAATATATTGGAACGATCTGTGGAAGCTACAGGAGGGGTAAAAAAAATTTGCCTTGAAGTTCATTTTAATTCATTTCAGTTCATGACAGAAATTAAAACTTTAATAATTAATATATTAATAATATTCACATAATATTCTTTTTACTTCCATTTCAACAATTGCCAGGTGCTCAATCCAGTGGTGACATTGATATTTTGCTGACCCACCCGGACTTCACCTCTCAGTCTGAGAAACAGGTAAGAGTCTTCTCCGTTGTGGCTCTATGACCCTGTTGCACATGTAGTGCAATATGTGTTGCCATGAATTTCAATTTCATTTAAAAAAATTAATTTCTTTCTAATGATACCAGCCCAAGCTCCTCCATGCAGTGGTGGAACATTTTGAGTCCATTGGGTTTGTGACAGACACTCTGTCCAAAGGAGACACCAAGTACATGGTAAGACCTCTGCTAATTAGCTTAAGTGTGCCAAGCCGTGTGTGGTTGATGTTGTTAGTGCAGTAACCAAGTCAATACTGCCTTCACTCTGCTCAACATATGACGTGTCATGACTGGTCACGAAATGATGGCTCTTGTTTTTCTAGGGCGTCTGTCAGCTGCAACAGAGAGATGAAGATGAGGAAGAGTTCCTTCACAGGCGTATTGATATTAGGTGGTTACCTGCCATATTTTATATTGCTCTCAACATTTACATTTTAGGCATTTTTACAATGATAGATACTTTATTGATCCCCGGCGGGGAAATTCTGGAAAATAGGTAGGGATTTAGTGTCTTGCTTGAGGACGATTCGACACATGACTATTTAAATAAATTTGGCTGTTGCGGGGTTCAAAGTTCTTCTAGTTACAGGGTCGCCTCTACCAACTACAGCACCCTGCAGGCTCAGTTGGATTCAGGTGTACTGTAAATATAGTTAAAAAGCATAATTGTGTCCTATTATCTCTGTACCCTGTTATCTATCTTTCTCCCTTTTCCTTCTCCCTTGCCTCAAGGTTAATTCCCAAGGACCAGTACTATTGTGGTGTTCTGTATTTCACTGGGAGCGATATCTTCAATAAGAACATGAGGACTCATGCTTTGGAGAAAGGCTTCACTCTCAACGAGTACACCATACGACCACTTGGGGTCACTGGTGAGTCATGGGCAAATGTGAATTCTGTATAGCAGAGATTTATCAGCACTATGCAAGATTCTGTTCCAGCCCAGTAACTCCTATCATTCATCCATAATCGACTCATGCTTTCTAATTTTAATTTTAATCTGTTATTGTTATTTGTGTATCTGTTGTAGGAGTGGCAGGGGAACCTCTGATGGTGGATAGTGAGAGAGACATCTTTGACTACATCCACTATAAATACAGAGAGCCAAAGGAGCGCAGCGAGTGAAGCAAAAGAGAATTTGCAGTTACATATGTGTTTGAAGCAACAGTTCACCTACAAACAAAACATGAAGCATGTTTATGAATGCATACGTGTTACTGTTACTGTTAACATGGTGTTATTTTAATTTACTGTTCAACTGTCATTTTGAAAAGAAAATTGGAGTAAAAACTCAATTGAGTTATTGGTTTTGGATAGTTGTGTTTTTTCTATTTAAGTGTAACTATTTAAATCAAATCCATCAATGGAATTTTGAGGCACACAATGCATAAAAACTGTCAAATTGCAGTTTTACCTGTTTTAATTTTTTTAAATAACTATGTCTAACAGGACTTATATACTATTATATACCACACTTAAATACATTTTAATTGACATACCAAACCTTGACTGTGAAATACCTATTCTATAAATTAGTAGTCTTGATTTAGCCATGCCTTATGTTACTGCCAAATATGTTGCTGTTACTTTGTTTGTTTACCTTGACAACAATAAGTTGTCCTTGAACGCAGAAACTCTTTGGCACTGTAGTGCAGGGGTGCTGTTAAGGAATAGTTGTGTTACACATGCAGACAGCACAGCAGCACCATTAAGCTGTTTGCCTTAAATCTACACAGTACATATGCATCTCATTTATCATGTAAAATGTGATGTTGGGGTTTAATAATTTCCAATCCAGGCTGGTTGAACTGATAAACTGGTTGGTGCACTGTTGTTAAAAATAACAAATTGAGGTTGATACTAACACTATCACTATGGTTGATGGAATTTTTGATGGAATACAGTTTTTGATGTACAATCATTTGGGACACAGTGGCCATAGATCTTTCGAGACACATATAATATTGGAAATTGTGATGATATATTGAGATGTAAACCTCAGTCGTTGATTTGTGAATATGCCTATGTTATTTCCTTTAAACATAGCAATTGTTTACTTGTTAATATGTTAGACTTAAAGGGAATGGTCTTATTGTAGTATTTGGTGGTGTGATATGAACTGATAAGAATCTGTGTGTGTGCTAGGGCAGCAGTCATTATTTTTGTAGCTTCACAGTTCTTCAAGTCCACTGTTCATTAAATGGAAACCTTTTACATTGTTTTCAAAAATTGTAAGGTTTGTGTTTTACCAGGTCTGTCAACTATTGAAATTTAAAAAAATTAAATAGAGGTGAACTACTACTTTTGTTCTGTTTTAGGTATGAGTGAAATAAATAAATGTAAATGAAAAAATATGTGAATCTTCTCTTAACAGTTTTTTTTAACCTTTTATTGTGTGAGAAAGATGAAAATGGTGAAGGCTGGTCTCACCATTTTATTATATATATTTTATTGCATAATGTGTTGTCTTAGATTATTCCAAAATGCATTTGCGGAGGATTTTTTTTGTAAGCGTTTTGTGTACATAAATAGGCCCCTCCCATGAAAATGTGTTGTTCTGGTACATCAACCTGAAATGTATTTTATAATAATACCTTCAAATGTTAGCAACACAACAAATTATAAGTTATGACTTAATACGCTTTATAAGTTAGGAAAACGAGATTAAATGTAAGATTTCTTTATAATATTTCCATCTTTCTAAGTAAATTGTTACGTTAATTACTAACGTTAACGTTAAGTTGATTACTCTTTTGCACAATGTAGTGACATTACCACTAACGTACTTAATGATACAACAAAGTAAGCAGAAGCGTTGTTTCCCATTCCTCTGCGTTAAAGCTAGCTAGCTAGCTACTAGCCAGATCCCACCCGTTATGACGATCACGAGCAAGTTATTTAGAAAGGTTGTCACGGTAACCAGTCTATAACCGCAAGGCATCATGGTTCGAAATAAAATGCAGACAGAAACACCAGAAAAACAGACCAGAATGAGCCAATGGTTGTGTCCTGTGCGTTAGTATGAGCCAATAGGAGGTTGTCAAGACAGCATTCTATGGCAGTTACACACCCACATTACTTTTGTGTCAACCACTTCGCGGGAGTTGACGCTGCAGGAGCAATCGTATCTTTAAAAGTCGGCAAACAATCTACGGAGGAATATTAGGTAAGTCAAGGACTTTACACGTATTTAGCTACGGAAATATGTATTTATTCTCTTAAATATGATCAGCACGATCAAATTTGCGCTTGTGTGGCTTGGCTCAGTAAATGAGCTGCAAGCTAACGTTAACCGTTAACTAACGTTAGTTAGTTAACGTTAGCTCATTCATTATTGGATCTGCATGGTGGCGTGGTGTTGATGACTAGTGATGGCTTTTCATATAAATCCTTACTCTAACCTAAGGTCCTATCTGTGTAAACAGGGAAACTTTGCATGAATTGTTTTAATTTTTGGCATTTTTAACGTTAATGTAAGTGAGGCTATTGCCTATTTACCCAAGTTAACCCTAAATTTGCCAGTTGCCGCACGAGAGACCCCCAATCGAATCGGATGTCTAGTGTGGTTCATATTTTATGTTCATTTGAATCATATCTCCAGGAAATTTCAGAATGTTCTAATGTTCTGCGTATCCATAGAAACTACGCAGAGCGCGCATGTAGCTAACCTGGTGCTGATGGAAGTTGTTATGCAACACAAGTAGAAATGGCTAGTTTCACTGGATGGCATGTGTCACTTATTATGTAACGTCAACTTCCATTACTAGGTTTTCTTTTACTGGTTCATAGATCCCAGTGTTGGAGGACATACAAAGATCGTCTATTGATGAGGTATTGTGGGTGGAAGTATATAAATACCCCGCTGTGTTTTGGTTTCCAGGGCAACCATGACTGACAGAAAGGCGGTGATCAAAAATGCAGATATGTCTGAGGAGATGCAGCAGGACGCGGTGGAGTGCGCCACGCAGGCTCTGGAGAAGTACAACATCGAGAAAGACATCGCTGCATACATCAAGAAGGTAATTACGATTCACTACCGAAATCAGCGTCCACTTGTAACCTAACCACTTTCTAACAAGGTTCCAGTGGGTTACTAACTTGAATATCACTATGGCAGTGGTGGCTTGTCAATGCTTAACTGCCCTGGGATTATCGATTGTGACCAGTGAGATAATATTGGTCACCAGATATGTACGGAGCCCCTGAGTGGTCACATCGTATTTTTTTTCTAGAAAAAAAAAATCTGACGTGACCACTCAGGGGCTCCGTAGATATACAATGAATGTGTTGCATTGGACCATAAGCATCCTCTGCAGTCTTCATGCTTTATCACATCCAACCTGATATTTGTTGCTGTTGTCTCCACTCTTCCACTTGTTCTTGGCTCCTCATGGGCACATTATCCTATAATATCCATGTTCAGGACATCCATATGGTGGCAATAGAAGCATTCTTACTCATTGATTCCAGACATATTTCTAGTCCAGTAGTTTTAAAACCGTCCTCAGGACCCACAGCCCTGCTGTGCTGGTTTTCATTCTAACCAATGAGTCAAAGACGGATTTACAACTGGCTGCAAGATGAATGCATATTAACTACCTGGTAGGATAAAAAAAAAAAACAGCAGTGCTCTTGGTCTGGAGGACCAGGTTTAAAAGAAGAAAAAAAAAATTCTAGTAATTTATCATTGTCATAGAAATTAATTCTAACAAACACTTGGACTTGGTTGGATGTTGTCTAGCATACCCTTCAACATGCAAGTGATTCTTCAACAACTGTCATGTCTGTCCCACCCAGGAATTTGACAAGAAATACAACCCCACCTGGCATTGCATTGTTGGGAGGAACTTCGGCAGCTATGTGACTCATGAGACGAAGCATTTCATCTACTTCTACTTGGGCCAGGTCGCCATTCTGCTGTTCAAGTCCGGCTGAGGGCTCTCCCTTAACACCAGTTCACCATAAAGTACTGACTGACTCGACAGAGGCTCTATCATTCCCGGTCATGGGGCACCGCCTTTTTTCTGTGCTGCTTTCTACTTTGTTCTTGAAAAAAAAAATGTGGCGATGTGAGAAATGAAACAGTTGTATTTATTTTTGTCTTGTTAACATGTCAGGTTTTTTTAATTAAAGCGTAATCATTTGGCTGTCTGAGTAACTCCTCGAGTGTTTTTTCACACTGCGGCATTTAACACATTGAATTGTCAAGTCAAATCTTTTATTGTCATATGTATAGTATCACTTAGTCATACTGAACAATGAAATGTTGGGGATGAGGCACGTTGCAGCTGCCTAGGTATACATTAAATCACATCTATATATAAAACACAAACAAAATAACAATTAGACAAAGGGTGGATAAACTGAATAAAAATAATGTATGAATATGAAAAAGCAGCAGGATCAACAACAGTAAATAAACTTAAAGATGCATAAATATATATATGTACAGGTAAAGGCATTTGCATTGGATGTAAAGTGACGTAGGTATGAGGTTGTGTGCCTGTAGGTAGAAGCTGTCCTTCAGTCTGGAAGTGTGTGACTGTCTGCTCCTGTACCGTCTACCAGACGGTAGCAGGGTGAAAAGTGTGTTAGCTGGGTGTCTGGGGTCTTTGGTGATCTTATGAGCCTTTCTCAGGCATCGGGTGAGGTGGATATTGTCCAGGATGGGCAGCACACTGCCAGTGATGGTCTGGGCAGTTTTCACCACCCTTTGTAGGGCCTTGTAGGGCTCCTGGGCGGTGCAGCTGCCGTACCATGATGTGATGCAGCCAGACAGGATGCTCTCCATGGTGCATCTGTAGA
>CABFOP010086400.1:0-11473 GCA_900683385.1 Anoplogaster cornuta | reverse complement strand
TTGTCTGTCTCGGGAAAATGACGTCGAGGAGGTCACAGGGCGACTACTTATGAGGTCATTTCCGGTATATGATATACGTTCCTTAGCTACAACAAAACCATCTAAATATCCTCTCGCTGCTGAAAAAGAGTATTTGTTGTATACACAGAAGACTGGTTAACAGAAGACGGCGTTTTCTCGACGTACAAGTAGAGTTGGGTCGAGCGTAACGGTACGTTTCGTTTTCTGGCAACGTAAAAAATGAAGAAGAAGAGCTCCGAGAAGAAGCGCCATGTGGTAGCATGGATCAACAAGGCTGAGTGGGACCAGGTGCTTGAATATTTGTATTCCAACGACTGCGCCTTACAGAAGTACGCACTGCAGAGAATATCCGCGTGGAAAGGCCGGTACGCCAACAGCACTCCCGTGGCCGTGGAGAGCACCGCGGACCTGGTGCGGTGTCAGGTGCTGGACCGGTCCGGACAGCTGACCGGGGACGACCTGGTGCTGCTTTACGGCACGGCGCTCGTCAGGTTCGTCAATTTAATCACGGAGCGTCAACAGGGGCGAGTTGCCCGTCCGCTGAGGCTGCTCGCCGGGAACCTGAACATCCCCGAGTGGATCGTAAACCTCAGGCACGATTTCACCCACCGCAAGCTCCCCACGTTGAACTGGTGTCGCAAGGGCTGCAAGGTGGTGCTGGAGTGGCTGCAGCAGGAGTACTGGTCCAGGCAGCTGGGAGGCGGGCTGAACGAGGACTGGGAACCACAGTCTGACGGAGAGGATGGAGAGACTGCCTTGAAGCAGCAGGAGGATGAGCTCGTGGCGAGGCAAAAAGAAATGGAAGCCTACAAGAGCGCGCGTGAACTTCTGATATCTTTCGAGAAGGAACAGTACCAGACGTTTGACGGGCTCCCCGAGGACAAGCAGAAGGACTTGTGGCCGGCCCCCTTCGCAGACATGAGCTGGATCCTAGGTGAGATCAAGCACTTTGCAGTAGAGTCTTGTGACACACTGATCGACGTGTTGATCGAAGATGGATTTCTAGTTCCCACTATCGAACAGCTGAAATCATTAGAGTTGAACACCTCCGAGGACGCCAGTCCCACCGCCCCTCAGCTCCCTCAAACGGTGCTGCGTTTTTGGCTGCCCCTCCTGAAGATGCTCAACTCTCCGTCCTTTATTCACCTCCTCCTCGAGAAGCTTTTTGTCGAGCTTCAGCAGCTGTCCAAACAGCCCAACAATTACAGGTCCTTCTACGTTTCTGCGTGGATCTCCGAGGTCATCCTCTGCAACAGCAACAGATACGAATACCACTTTGAAACGAAAGGTCAAAAGAAAGCCAGAATGAAGGACAGGATCTTTGTCAACCGCATCCAGCTGAGGTGGCAGCAGCTTCTCTCCGCCTGTCTGGACGCTCCGTGTTTGAGCACACCTCACCTGCTTCAGCTGATCCTGGACGACATGGAGCACCCGTTGCCTTTGGAAACCCGGCAGAGGCTGATCCGACTCGGCTCCATCTACACACAGACTGCACCCTCAGAAAGCGACCCCGCTCCAGAGCCGAGAGAGCAGCCCATATACACACTGGAGAGCTTACACGAGAAGCTGCAGCATTCCAGACGCCAGGCCCGTCGCAGGACCGACTCAGAGAGGAGGGAGTCTTTTCAGGAGCACCAGGGCGCAGATGTTCAGGCAGAAAAGGCAGCAAAGTTGCTCAGGGGTTCTCCGTGGCAGGTTTGCACCGATCGAGTTCTGTGGAAGAACTATCCTCTTGGTAAAGTCCCGGGGCAATCAGAAGACGCGTCGTGCCTCATGGTGGACAATTACTCCACAATGACGGTGTTTGACCAACCGGTGGAGTTGGAGAGCGTGACACCACACAGTGTCCCAGGAGCTTCAGCAACACTGAGAACAACCGATGGCCTCTGGAGCCACAGTGATGTCAACAAGTTGAAATCTGGATTGCAGCTCTTTTAAGTCATGTAATACTGTTAAATGTAGGCCTGCAACTGCTGGCACATTATTGAGTACTTGCTTTCTGTTGTTCTGACACTTGCTAGAAAAAGATTTAAAAAAAAAAAAAAAGCTTGTTATACAATGTACATAGTTGCTGAACACCATGTAAAATAATGTGAGGCAAATACAAAAGCCTCCATGCCAAGTGCTGTCTAAAATATTTCTGCTGTGACAATGATTAAAGCAGAGCTGTGGTGCAGAGATATTTAACAGTCTGTGTAAAAAGAAAAAGGTAAAACACCATATACTCTACATTGTAAGGCAACTTGAATTAATTTAATTGGGAATTGGTTCATTCATTTGATGGTGTGTTTAGAGTGCAGCAGGAAATGACTTTTCACGTTCAGGTAAAACTTTACTGTTGATAGAATTGTGAATCTTTGCGGAGGATTTTGGATTGGTTGTCTTATGTTTGGAAATCCTACCAAAAGAGATGATATTACAAGTAGGACAAAGTAGATTAGTGTAATCTCATCTCTTCTACACATTTAAATATTCAATAAAACCCTTTTTCAACTAAAGTGAGGTGATGGTCGTGTACTTTGTGTTATAGTTCATGTTCGTGTCTGTTATCAAGTGTGACCATACAAGTGTTTTTTAGATGCTGTATGTAAGTAGAGAAGTGTTCGGAAAGGAGATCGGCCAATTGCAGCAGGGAATAGTGATATTGGGTCAATGTCCACAAAGGATTGTGTAGGAGCGAGTTGCAAGTGAGCACAGATATAAGAAGGTCCTGCACTTGGTTTCTATGGTTTTGTTGACGACAGAAAACATTCAAAACATTTTATTTGGTTGTTTTTTCTACCATATAGTCCCCCTTAAGACTTTCAAGGGAGACCTAACCAAAAAGCAGCACAAAGGCAAGCATAAGAATTACAGAAAAAATAGAACATACAAAGTTAAAATACAGTCAAAGAGTAGAGAGAATTGGTATATTAATTTGGGTTAAGCAAGATTTCTTGAATTTACTGTAATGGTTGTAATGTTTTGATGAAAATAGTGAAGTCCAACGATAGATGTTTTACATAGCAATGATATGGGATGCACTGGAGGGTAAACCCACCTAAACACCCAACCTTTATCTGTGAAACAGTTTACCTTCTCTTTTTCATGTTGCTATAAATCTTTTTTAAAAGATTTAAATTTAATTAAAAGTGTTCATTGTAGTACGTGGTGTCAGACAGATGTAAGCAGCATGACTTGTTTTCATGGAGAGGAAATTAATTCTATGCTATGCCAAATATATTTGCCTTTTAGAATGAGGATGATAAATTGTATATTGTTGGAACAAAAGGTTGGACAGAATCGAAAGATGGAACTAACCAGGTCAGTGTCAATATTCACGTAAAGTTATCACTGTTATTAAGAACGGGTTTCGTGCTCCTGTCCAGTAGGAGGTGCACACAAACGCTGAGGCGTAGGTTGTGATTTACCAAAAACTCAAACCTTACTGTGTTGATCAACTGTAAGGTGCATACTGACCGTGTGTGTGTGTGTGTGTGTGTGTGTGTGTGTGTGTGTGCGTGTGTGTGTGCGTGCGTGCGTGCGTGCGTGCGTGCGTGTGCGTGCAGATTGAAGGCATTTGCAAAATATCAATCAACCACTCAGAGGTGAATGCATAAGGGCATAAGCACTATGGCATTGTTATACTTGTTTTGTGTGTTTTCTGTCTGTGGAATCTTTCTTTTTTCCCCTCCATTCTCTATAAACTAAATATTATTTTTTAATTTACTACAAATTCTTTCTCAAATGTATTCTTTGTTTCACTTCAGCTGAGGTACCCCTGGCTACAGCCTGTAGGATGGGCAGGGCTCCACATTAGGCCCCCTAATAAAACACTGCAGCGTATAAGGCTTTTAATGTGAATGTTTTGACCGGAAGTTGATTTATCAGTAAATCTGAAGCAAAAGGATTAATCAAAAGCAACATCACTAAAGAGTGGCAGCACAGCAAACACAGGACAACACCTCTATGCAGTGCAGCCAGAAGTGGGTACAGTGAGGTCAGCTAAAAGGAGCACCAAAGAGGAGAACATCTTAACAAGGCTGAGGGTAGAGCATACCAGACTAAAGAACACTGCATTTAATAAATAAACACCCATCAGGATTATGTGAGCATTGTCAAATAGAGGAATCAGTGGAACATGTAATTTTTCACTGTCATAATTACTCTCGAGAACGAGAAACATTAAAGAGGGAAGTCAGGAAGCTTGGAGTGGAAGAACTGACTTAAAAGTGTATTTGGTGTAGTCTAGTCCATTATATGAAAGAAACTGATCAAAATCATTTAGTTTATAAAAATGATTATTATTAGTTGTCGGGGTAAATAAATGTGTCTCACACTCCAACACAGTAGGTGGCGGTAAATCACCTTAACGCTGGTTGCCACCCGCCATTAAACCACAGAAGAAGAAGAAGATTTTTTTGTATCTGTCTATCGCCGAAGAACATCTCATCGCGCTATTGTTCCCGTTTTTGTTTTCAAGCTGTGAGACCATTGAAAGCCGTAATTAACATTCATTGGTTGAAAGATTGCATAGTCATATTTTAGTACTTTTCTAAAACAAAACAACGGTAAGTGTTGGCTGAAGTGAATGAGGTTATCGTTTGCAAAATGCTGCGTCATATGGTCTGTTGACTAGCTAACGTTAGCTAGCTAACGCTCACTGCGCGGTCAAACACGTGTTTTGTTGTTAGTGACATTCTTAGTTTGGATTAAGCGCCTAACAAGTACGTTCGTTTGGTCTTAATCTGAACATCGGGCCAAATACGCACTTCCAGGCTTCAGTATCGGAACATGTATCTGTTGGCGAACTAACGTTAGCTAGCGAAGGGCTAGGCCTGGTGGGAGGAGAGGTGTGTAGCTTCTTGGAGCTCAGTTAGCGAGCTAATGTTAAGTTAGCCACCAGTTGCTACTCTTCAAAATTAGTTTGAATTGCACTATAAACGTTACAGAAGTTTATAGCGAATTGTAGTTATACGTTTTGAAAGCGAGGCGCGGCATAAAGTGAATTAACGTTACACAGCAACGTTAGTGCTAATGTTGGGCTAGTGTTGGGCTAATGTTGGGCCTGGTTCAAGCGACGTTGCTCTTACGTTGGTAATAACGCGCCTTTTCTTCAGCAGTTTGTCTGGAAGAAAATGTTGGCTGTCATTTTGAGCAAACTGGATAGATGACAGTCATTGATACGATTATTTATAGATGAGTGCATTTGAAATGATTGAACCGTCTCAACTTTAATGATTTTTTTTTAATATTACATACTAGTAATATAACTTGTCTGTCTTCACAGATAAGAAATTCCAAGTCATCTTCTGGAAAGCGAGCCTGTGCTCTCATCCACAAGTCACAATGATCACAAGAAGAAGAGGCCGCGCCATCAACAACATTGAGATGCAGTCTCTCGAGGTTGAAGTCACAGATGCAGTGGAAACAGTAGAAAATCTCTCAAGTCCAACTGAGGGTATCGACACAGCTGGATTAGAGCTAGATGATTTCTTTGGAATTGAAGACCTCAACTGGACATTTGAAAGAGATACGGCTTCCCCACTCTTCGATATCGGGCTGACCGAATTAGGTGTGTACAAGGATCATGATTCCGGGACTGAAGCATCAACAACCACATCTCCAGAGAGAACATCTTCTGAGCCGAGGGGCAAGAGCCAACAAAACCACCATGGCCACCCGAGCAACAAAAATGCTATTGCTGCTAGATTAAATCGTCTCAAGAAGAAAGAATATGTCGGCAGTTTGGAGAAGAAAGTTGGCTTTCTGTCGACTGAAAACCACATGCTCAAGCAGGAGAATTTGAAGTTGACCAAGAGAACGGAGGAGTTGGAAGACGAGACCAGGTATCTGAGAGCCGTGCTGGCCAACGAGAGCATGTTAGCCCAGCTCTTGTCCAGGCTGAGCGGTGTGAATGGGATGAAATTATCTTCCTCGCTTTTCCAGGGGCCCAACTCAAGTGACCACGACTATGCGCTACCCAGGAAACGTGTGAAAGTGGAGGAGAAAGAGACATCTGGTGGAGTGTGTCTGCATGTGGACAAGAATCACGTCTCAGTGGAGTTCTGCACCAAGTGTGCGGAGAGTGCAAGCACATCACTCAAAATGTAGGGTCAAGTACTTACAGTATCTCTGTTTTCAGATATTGAGACTGAACTTGGTTACTCATTGTAATGAACTTCATGGGCAATGATGAACACTTTAAATAGTTATGATTACCCAAGAACTGCTGAGTGTGCATGTCTTTAAATGTGATGAAGCTGTTGATTTAAGTACATGTTACTGCTAAACCTTGTCGACAGTTTTCTTCTAGGTAATGGTTGATCTACCATGCGGGATGAGTGGCTTTCACAACACCTTTGCCTGCTTGACTCCATGGTAAGGATCAGACAAGAAAACATGCTTGTTTTGTTTCTCTCAAAGGTTTGAGGCGTTCTGCAGTGACATTAGTACTTTTATTTTTCACAGACGGTTGTTCCTGTTTCCCTGTTAGTTGATTTTGAGTAATTATTTCCTTTGGAGTTTTGTTTCATTTATATATGGAATGCTCTGCTCATAGCAGTTAACCTGTAAATAAGACATAAGTCCAAGCATCCTAAATGTAATGGCAAAAGCTGTTAATATATAGGTGAAGGTTCACAAAGAGTGATTTTAGTTGTTGATTCTAAATTGGCTTTCTGGAATTAAATCAGTCCAGCAAAAAGATTATCTGAAAACACTATTTTGGTTGGAATTGGTCTCTTTGTGAACCGGCACCCTTGTACAGAAGAATACTGTCATTTAGCGCCACCTATTTTTCTTTATGCTAAAGTGGATTCTGCCGTTGGAAGTTGAAGAGGCTGGACAAGCTGCTGCCAACGTGGCCTGGTATTTTTTTAAAGGTAGTATCGGTAACAAATGGTGTAAGTGACTACATTTTACCAATACTCCATCACATCCTTAGCTCGCAACAGTGCAGCTCATGCAGCATACATTTGGGGCAGTAATACTTGAGACGTAATGGCCTCAGAATTTTCTCTTGACATTTTGGAATGTAATCACTTAGTCAGCGCTTCCAAAATGACTGTTGAAGTGAAATTGCCAGTTTTGTATAAGAAAGTGTGTGACAATGGTCATGTGTATATATAATTTTGATCTGAAATAAGTATTGTTTGAGGAACATGGGGTTGGGGAAATGTTTGACAAATAAATCATATTTTCATCATGCTTTCAGTTAAAAAGATGTACTCTGCGTCTTGTTGTGTGCTGTTGATATTAATGCATCTCTTTTTCTCTCTCTAAACAGCAAGCTCTCTGCAGATAACGAGCTTACTATTCCTGAACATTTGGGTCAAGTCTGGTAAAGGTTCTCAAAACAAATGACCACGGCCTCATTTGAGTGGAATACCAAAGCATGCACTATGAGAGGGCCCGTTTTGGTTAAAGGAAAATGCCACTGAATTTCAGCATTCAGATGTTACTCCAATGCCTTACAGTGGTTTAAAAAAACTACAGAATTTGTATGTTGTCCCTGTGATTTTAGACAACCGTGCTTTATGAACATGAACACGTCTCTTTCATAACAAAGCAGTCGAGACAATTTCCTGTGATAGTTTGTGGAGCTGCTCCATTTTGCAGTGAGGAAACATCTTGTCAATGCTGAAATGCTACCTTGGATTATGGGTAGGTTTTGTCGTTGAGAGCTACTTGCACTTCACATGTTAACCTAAATTAAATAAGCGTAATTATTGGTGGAATGAAGTGTCCCCCAACAGAAATGAGGTGTTTTGGTTCACTAAGGTCTTAGTTTTCACAAAGGGTAATTAAACAAATGCTTATTCTGTTAATCCACATTTATAACTTCACTTTTTTCAGTGATTTTCACAATTGTTTGGAAGTTTACGTGTTCTGAGTCAACCACATTAGTCTTGATTGTAATTTAGCAGCTGTAGCCTATACATTGCTATGACGTTCCAGGTTAGGTTTCTAGTGGGAAGAGCCATGTTCACAGATACTGCCTGGGTTGTCCTAGGCCATTGGAGTAACAGGAATCCTGAGATTAAGTGGTAGACTTCTTTACTTTATGATACTACCAGACAAGTCATTTTTAGGATACCGACTTACCGACGTCATCTACTATTTTTGAATCACTCGGCTCCCTACTCGTCTCCTATTTGGTCTTGCGTAATGTCTTCCAATAACAATGTTTTAGACGTGGTCCTATGGTATATCATTTTTGCCTTCATAAGAGTTTTATGCCTTAAATGGAAAATGTTTGCATCCAGTGTGTCTGAAGATGGTTAAATATAACACTAGATGATGACATTGTAAACACTGCACTACTAAGCAGTTGCTTCATGGTGCCTAAAAGGACATGGAGGTTGTTTCCCACTGTTGATGGTACAAGGTAGCAACTAAGCCTTTTTGTAACATTGAGTGGCCAGGTGACCACAGCAAGGCTCAGTAGGATCACAAAGTTCACCCTCAAAGATTTACATGATGGAATTCATGCTTTCTTAGTGATGGAGTTTGTTGGTATAGGTGTTATCCATGATAATTATATCTTTGTGCAAAGTTTTGCATCCTTTTTGAATGCCCTGTCTAAGAACTGAACTGAAGTGCAAACTGTTCATTCAAGAGCTAAGAAGTTTTGTGGCAGTTCAACAACAAAACACCTGGGACAAGCCAAGAATCTGTCCCCATTCAGATTAGTTGGCCAGTAATTCAGGCATATCCAGTGGGAGAAGTAACACCCTGTTATGCACAAGATGAAGCTGGTATCAATCTCTTGCGATATGGTATTTGGGGATCAATATAGCATACGATTTTGCGCATGCAATTAAAAATTGAGTTTTTAAATATACTCAGAAAAAGTTACTTAGCTGTACTCAAAATTATTGTAACATTTTACACAATTTGGATCAGATTTACTTTGGTTCCGTTTATATTTTTCTTCATGTGAGGATTATATGAAAACATTGCTGGTTAAGTTGATCAGAGCATAAGTATTTTGTGGGCAACCACAGTAGCTTGGTGTGGCATAATGCATTTTATTTCATTCATATTGCAGTTTATTTTACTGTAAGAGTTGTGCCATCCTAGTGTGGTGTCAGGAAGAGGACTTGGAGGGTTCAAGTCTGGGTAGGGGCGCCTCCTACAGGAAAGTACAGCCTTTGCAGCTGTATATGACCCAGGCTGTATCACTAACATACCTGTAAACATACTGCATATCCAAGGTGCCCAACAGGAGGGTTGGGTTGTTGTTTTTTACAAATTGAAGTTTTGATTGACTTAAACATTGGAGGTAACTGGCTACGATATGAAGCAACTGATCAACCATTTCAGTTTTCCTCATCACCAATTTTGACATTATGCTGTCTTGGACAACGTGACATGTTTTATGCACAGACATGTTTACCTGTTTGCTCGGGAGATTACAATATTGTAACGTTGGCAGCTTTTGCAAAACTGACCTGGGATAATTAATGTATTTTACGAGGGTACTGTACAAATACAGCAGCAGAACTACCAGACACTACAGGAATAATCAAATGATAGTACAGAGAAAATCTAAACAAGGTAAGGTCACTATAAACAGTTGCATACCACGGACCCAAGGTCTATACAATCCCTAGAATAGTTACTGAGTGGTGAATGAAGTGTAACTGACTAAACAAGCACTACATAATATATTTCGAGGGCTTTTTTGTGACAAGCTTTACAAGACTGCATTCACATGGAATCGGGCAGAAGGACGACACCTGAACGGCACGGCAGGTATGCGAAACGTGCATGACGATATGTTGCTATGGTGATGTATTTACAAGAAAATGGAATAAAATATATTAAAATTATTTCGTGTTAATTTTATTGTATTCTAGAAATGCATGTAGCTATAAAGTGCAGCTTTTAATGTTATATTGCATACTTATAATGAATGTTAATTTCCCTCCAAAACGTAAGGTTATATAATTTCCAAAATGGATAATAAAAGGAGAAAGGCACTTGGTGTGTGCCTTTTAAAATATATAAATATATATACTTTATTTTTTGAGCCCAGATCGCCCAGATCCGGCCATTTTCTTCCTTGTGTGAGGGAGCTACGTAACATCCGGTTGTAAATTCAGTGGCGGAGGACGGCAAAAAGTTAACTTTGGACGGCAATGCCGTCTACCATTACCGTTGCTGGTATTTTCTGCCGGCCTCACCTACTTTTACCGTCCTGCTCTCGTCCACTAAAATGACATCCGGTTTGCCTGATTCCACGTGAATGCAGCACCAGAAACATCTATAACATTACCCCCTGGGCCACATTTGAATAGCCGTGTGCCAGGGTTGCCTGTTCAGATTGCTGCCCTCTTTTTTGACATCTGGCAACCCTACCTGGACCACAGCCACCTCCTGGATAAGCTTCTTCAGCCTCTATTAGATTAGATTCAGACACAGCGCTTCCTGAAATTAAGTCTTTCACGACGAACCTTTAAAAAGAAAATGTGCATCTGCATTTTGACGTGAATAAGCACCACACTGCCCATCTGCCTTTGCAGGGGAAATGACCCCTTGCTGTTTCAGAGGGATGTAATGCATGCACCGATGTGAATAAACAACACAGAGCCACACAGACTTTGTCAAAGTTATTATTGTAGAATACTTTGATGTATTTTTTCTTTCATACAGACAAAAGGTGTTGGACTTATTCCCATTAAATTGTCTTAGATTTCCATACAGTTTTAGTCTACAGTATACAGGTGTGTTCTTCCTCATATATAGATATTTATTCGCTTAAATAACAGGCAGGTAACTCTTTAATATATTCAATAGTCTTTATATTATTTTTTTTCTTTTTCTTTTTTTGGTCTTTTTTAATTTTAGCACAGTTAAGGCTGCATTTTCTGTCTGCGGAACAGCACTTCAATGTGCAAGAAGGGGGACCATTCCACACACAATATTTACAACAGTATGTATAATGAATAACGTAAAACCTTAACTTTCTTCTCGTCATGACATGGCAGTAAATACTTGGAGCAGATCTAAAAGAGCAGCCTAAACAATGTGTGCGACAGATGCATTGCACTTCTGCAGTCTTTAGCTCTGCATCACCTTCCAGTTCTCCTCCCTGGGTCCCCTGTTTGTCCAGTCTTGTAGATCATAATGAGGTACATTTGTATCTCCTGGTCTCTATTTACAGAGTGGTGTCTCAGGTCTTAAGAGAGACTAAGCATCTCCGGACCTCTGCACACTTCAGGGGCTGTTCAGTGGACAGAAAACACAGCCCTCAGAATATGCTCAGGAGAATGTGCAACTGTCTTTTTTTCCATCAGTGGGAGCACCGGTGGAGAAAACCAATAATCATAATCATAATAATAATAATAATAATACAAGCGCTTCCATTTTGTTGTTCCTCTTTTTACAAAAAGCAATAGGATTAAAAGAAAGAAACATCGGAAAAAAAAGAAGAAGTGTATAACAGGAACTTAGTGCCTGTAAATCA
>CABFOP010086370.1:0-12675 GCA_900683385.1 Anoplogaster cornuta | reverse complement strand
ACTAGCCTGTAGCTATCTAGGTAAGCTAGTTAGCTAGCCTGCTGACCCTCCATGGTCATTAATGAAACAAGCAAGTCATTGCCATTTCGATTTTTATTTCGATTTTGACCAGAGTTCCTTCTTTGCCATTCAAGTTTGCCAATTCGATAATTTGCTCTCTAAAATACTGTGGTTCTTTGGCTCCGCCAACTGGAGTTTAGCTCAGCCAATATATTTCTGCCTCTAGAGGAGCTCTGCCTCCAAGAAGTAATTGCAAAACTGAAAGCGCAATCTGGTTGCAAATTCCCCTGCTGTTAACCCACTGCCACATCATGATGCACTGTCTTTTCTCTCCTTTTGACAGCGTCCCTCCAGAACATTCCACCAGGGGAACAAATTGTTCAGATGGGTGTGGCGCGGGGTGAAATAACTGTTTATATTATGGTGAACTGGTGTATTGTTTTCTCAGTTGGGGGAAAAAGGAGACTTTCATGTTCCCTCGTGAGGGTGGAAGGTCTCTAACCCCGGCGCTGCGACGGGACACAGCAGGAGTGTGTCACACGGACCCCTGTAACAGCCCCGTTTATCCACTGCCTACCCTCTGGAGCCGGTGCATACCAGCGGATCCAGTATCTTCTCCGATCCCACACAAACATGAGTCATGGCGGCACTGCAACGGCACTGCAGGCCGACATCAAAAGTTGACATTACCATATGGCGCACCTGCTGTGTCAAAGAACTCAAGAATTGTCAAGGTTTTTCCCAGTCATACAATACATCCATTGGGAAATACAACTGTATACAAAACAAATGCCAACACATGACCTACCCATGAGGTCTTATTACACTGGGATATGGCTGCAACTAGTGTTTTGTGTGTGTGTGTGTGTCCTGTTTTTTAACAACACATCCTAACAGCTCTATCTTATAACGTGTCACACAGTAATACTTGCTCCTGTTACACAAATCCTTGGAGTGAAAATCTATTCAATAAGCGAGGGAGACAATTTGTTGAAACACATGATGAATAATTCCACTGGCTCATAATATCCTCCGACCGCAAGCGATCCGTTAGTCATGAGTTTATAAGCGTTCCTCCTAGTTGAGATCCCAAAACTCCCGGGAGGGAAGAGTGTCAAAAGTGTTTGTGGACATCATTACTCAAACATCCTCAAGCAGATCGTTGTGGATGGTGTGGTTTTGGGAGGTGTGCAAATTAAGCATGGCGATGATGCTGAGGGGGTAGATTAACCAGGCCTGACCGGCTCTGGGTAAGAAGCGGGAGCCTGTGCTATTTGGGATGACATTCCTGGGAAAGATACGAATGGGAGGACCGCACCCTCGGCAGCAAGACGAGGAAACAGGGTGGGTTGGCATGTCGAACACGCTGAGCTAACGTCAGTGGTGAAATGTGTTGTTTTGTCACGGCTGGGAGGACGAAAACATGCCTGCTGTCCTCATTGCAGCCACGGGAGAGAAAGAGAGAGAGAGAGAGAGAGAGAAAGAGAAAGAAAGAAAGAAAGAAAGAGGAAGCAAGGGTTGAGCATTGGTGGTGGGAGCATGGTGCGAATTATAGGGGGGGTTTGGCCCCCCTAGAAGAGTCTTAAGCCCCCCTAAATGGGCAGAAATTAATCTTTAGAGGGGGTTCACAATTTGAATTAAAAAAACACAATATTATCGTAAATAAAGCAACAAAAAAGCAAAAATGATGATTTAACATCATTGTCTCTAACACCCCTCAAGCGGGCTATACCATTAATCTTGACACGTTCTTGCTGATTGCATTACAACACCCAACCTGTGGAGGTGCATGTTCAGGTGTTTGCCTAACGTTACAGCAAAGTTGTAAGCAAGTTTAGCATCATGTCCTCTAAAAGGAAAGGCCAGCAGCCAGATTTGTCTGCTTTTGGTTTTGTGTAATGTTCATTGCTTTGTCTGTAGTGCAAAGTTTCTTTTTCTCAGCTGCTGTTTTTGGTTGGTTGAATCACTTGAATGGCGTTTTCTTCTCGCTGTGTTTCTATAAAATCTTGATCTTGTAATTGGTTTGATGATGCACTGGATTGGAGGTTGTGCCTGCCCTGTTAATTGGGAAAGAGTTTGATGTTTATGTATATATTTATTTAAAAAAAAATGGAGACCCCCCTAATTAACTTAGTATAATTCGCACACTGGGTGGGAGGATTTTCTATTATGTATGTGGGCAGGTGGGCCTTACAGCTCCCTGTAGACCTCACAGCATCACCCAACGTCTTTCCTTTGACTTTGGGCTTTGACCCGTGGAGCCCCCAGTGGTTCGGTGGTGGACCGCGGTGTTACAACCCTTAATGATCCATGCAGTGGACAGTGGTCAGCGGATATACACCAAGGTGGCAACTGGAGAGCCAAGACTCTCTCTCCCTTTGAAATGATGTATTTGTTTGAACTGGTCAAGCGGACGCAGCACAAAAGACCGCAGGGTTCATTCAATATTAAACAGCGGGTTGCGGTCTTTGCTACACTGCCGCAGAGCAGGTGGCAGTGGTATCTACTCTGAAATCAGAAAACATGCCTCACATGTGGGAAGAGCAGCTGCAATGCAATTTCATAGAAGAGAGCGAGACGATTTATGTCAGATTTGCAGCAGAGATGATAGAAATGGTGTGTCAATCGATCCAAAATAAAGGGCCAAGACAGCAGACTGTTAATACAGCTCTACAGAGAAAGTATCTAAAGTAACTACAGGCTCTAATCATTATCCTGTGTTCTGTAAACTGTAATAGAATTGATCGTTCAAGTACACCAGCCCTGGTGTAATAACCCAGAGATGCAAGAAGCTACCAAGTCCCACGGAGTCAAAAAAAGAACACTCCCTTTTATGTGAATGTGGTGAACAACAGCCAAGTGGAAATAGAAAGAAATGTGGGCATTGGGAAGACACTTATATTTGTCATTGTGCCCCTGTTGTTTTGGCAGCAATTAAAATGGAGAGGAGATTGCAGTGTTTGCTTTGCTGTTTCCGGGATGAGAGAGGGGAATTGCCTTTTGCTGTTGTGATTATATAGCCAGGAGGGGAAAGGCGACACCACAAGGAAGCTTCCCTCAGGTTTCTAGGCCGTAACACCAAACTTGTTTGTCTGATCAAGTAACCGAGTTTCAGCAGTAAACAACGCTGCCACGGGATCTCCACAAGGCGCAGTTCATCGTAATGCAGGATCATATAAAGGACTGGTGCCAACTGTCTGAGCTGAACGGCCCAGGGATTCAAATTGACAGTGTTTTCCTACAAGATCTCCGATGGGACACAGCAAGATGTGGCAGAACCAGAAATCACATTGTGTGGCATCATGATTTATTTTGAAGGGAAATGTGTCGGGAGAGAAGGGATTAAGGCTGAATACCACAGTAGTTCAGTTTGTACATTTCCAGTTTGCCATCGACAGATTTCTAGACACTACAGTTTACAGTCTAGCATAAGGACAAATAGGTGGGGATTTGGTAGGTGGGGGAACCCTAAGATCCGGAAAAATGATTGATTTGTACTTCCACAAAGAAAACAAGTCCACCGGAGCCATCCATTATCCATTGAACATGGATGGCTCCGGTGGACTTGTGATCAGCTGACCTTCTTTTAAGCACCCATTTCTTGACATATTTTTCTGGATCCCACTGGTCCAAAGGAATGAACATCAGTGCTGAGACCCTGTTGATTTGTAGTTGTGTCTGTAGTGGCGTTGACAACTGCATGTTAGCTTCAGGCTAATATATGTTGCTGAGAACGTTAACGATAATCCTAACCCTAACCCTAACCCTAACCCTAACCTTGCAGAAAATGTGCAACAGCGACATCCGCGGTCACACATTTCGGTGGTCACAGATTACAGTGTAACACCGGAACTTCATTCCGGCCCACTTCGTTCCGGCCCTGGTGATAAACCACCACAGTGCAACATGGGATTATCTTGTCCACTCAGTGTGGAACATCAGCTTATCCCCTGTGGAGCAGCATGAACAGGGTTAACTAAGTTGACTGGGTGTGTGGAGTATTTTGTCTTTTTGCTCAACAAACAGTGTCTGAACACAAGCCAGCAGGTCTCTGCACCCCATTAACACTTCAGGGATGGGTGGTGGGCCAATTACAAAACCAGTCTTTGTTTCTCCCATGCAAATCAGCCCTGTCAATTGGCTCGCTACCTGAAAGGGCAACATGAATAAATCAACTCCGTGCTAATGCTCGCTCTCCATTCACAGCGAGGAGGACCTGCTCTGTGGTTGTCAGGGGCAGCTGGTAGGAGGACCCCAATCACTCGCCTCGATAAATATTGAAGCAGGAGCTTACTGTAGACCCCCCTGTAATCCATCTCTCCTCACAAGATGGAGTGGGTTTCATCCCGGAGGCCTGACTTCAACCCCTCTCCAAGATACCACTGCTCTTTGTCCAGACAATGCCAAGAGCTCCTTGGTTGAGTTCTGGATGGCTGCACTTACCTAATACAGTGTTGGTCCACTCACACATACTGCGCCAGTGAAAGACTTTATCCTGGCAACTGACAGAGTCCCCCTAGAGATAGAAAATGGCATTATCCCAAACGGGGAAGTCTGTCCATTCACCTCGGGGACTTAGCCCAGCGGTATGACGGATGGTATATTTCCAGATATGGCAGAGGGGAAGTTGAGGTGTTGCGAGGAGCTTCTCTTTTCGCCCCCGGTCCAGAGACCACCCAGGACTTTCTGTGCCGGCTGACAGAGTCGTCCGATTGTCTATCCAAGAGACATACTCCGCATTCCCAGGCGGGCTTGTACTGAGCGCTCACTCACCACGCAAACATCAACAGCACATGCTTCTGCACAGACTTTGGCCTACTGTACTGCAAATGCTCGTCACGGACAGAAGTCGCTGCCTGGCTTGGAGTGGAAAGACTCTCTATCTACTGCATCTCATTAATTTTCCTGCAACGGTCTGTCGCCCATTATCTATATCCAGACATTTGTAATGGGAATCATATGGCCGTGTGGGATGCCTAAGCTCTTATGTATGCCTTCTCTCACATTGACTTCCCAAAGCAGACACTATATCTAAATACGACATGTGAGCATAGAGTATACTTTCTCCCCGAGCTGTGTGTGTGTGCATGTGTGTGCGTGTGTGTGTGTGACTGAGACAGGGTGATGTTATCCAGCACCAACGTCAACTGCAGGCTTCATTGCATCGCTGACTTGCTAAGGTGTTGGCTACTATTCCCTGCAGGGAGTTGAAACCCGAGATGCTAACCTGTCCATCAAGCTAGCCCGCGAGCGGCTAGTTTGCGTTCCCAGTGCCCTAATTAGCATCTGGCCTCCACCTGTCACAGGCAGTCAGTACCCCCTTACCCACCCACTACCTCGGCCTCTCGGGCAACCGAGCCGTGACATCTCACCTGGAGCCTCTACTAACCTCTCACCTCCGGCAGCCGGTAAATCACTGTGGTTTTTACTGTCAGTGCGGCTACAGGGAGGCTCTCGGGTCCAGGGGAGGTTGGCAGGAAATATGGGTCAGAGGATTCTCAGAGTGGATGGATTCACTAGTCACAGGGGAGGGCCACAGGGAATGTTTGAGGCTTGACGTTTTGTCACGTTAAAAAGACTACACTTCCTCGGCGGCATCGTGACGTCGCCGAGGTCGAGAAGTCGTTCCTGTGGAAGTTGAGTGAAGGTAAGGATTAACGGTAAAGATAACAATGCCAAATGCACCTGTTTTTTTTCTCTGAAATTCTCACAGATGTCTGTAGGCTCTTGCAGAAGAATATTTACATTCTCTTTTTGATCCAGGTGCTTAAAGAAATTAGACTTTCATTTAATTTCAACTCATTAACTATGTTTAATAATGGAAAAGGAATCTATCTAAAGTCTTATTTCAATGATAATTTCCCCCTCCATGACTTAAAGTGTTGATCAGCCGAAGGATAAGGTCTGTACCTTAGTTAGAGAAGTTACTGAACAATCTAACAACATAAAATTGGAAAAGACACTATGCTGCAGAGGAAAGAGCCTTAAGAAAATGTAATAGATTTGCGATCATGTAAAGCTCTGGCTAAAGGTATTTCCATTTCCCACTCGTCTGCCCTTGGTAAGACACTGTCTTCGTTCATATTGATTGTCATTGATTACCTTTCAACATGTTCTGGAGGAGGAATAATAAAACATTCAACAGGGGGTGGCAAGGTCAGACACAGGAATGGCAAAACAGGGGCAGACAGGCAGAGAAAGGCAGGCTGACAGAGGACCTGTCAAACATCTCACACACTGTGCACATATGGGACTTTCAGCAGAGTATGTCCTTGGTGTAACTCAATTAGCGGGACGTCCTGTGGGAGAGACGTCTGGAGGGGAACATGCACATATAAACACATGTATATTAAGATATAAAGCACACTCTAATGCATGCATGCACTGCATACACACAGGCAATATAGAGACAGACAGCCACACACACAGTCAGCCCAGCTATTTGCATGTCTCTGTATTCTCCTGCCGACAGACTTGACAGGTCGCCGGTTTGCACTGCCAGGAATTCCCCACAATCGTGGAGCATCACTGATTTGACTTCAAAGGCCTTATTGTGTTTACCAGTGGAAAATGGAGATGCATCAACCAAAGTGCAGGTCTAATGTAAAACAGAGACAGGATGCTTTGTTACACTAGAATTACTTGATGAAAGCATAAACACAGACATGCTTGCCCACTTTTGGCATTGCCCTTTGACCCTGTGATCTCTGACCATTCGCTGACCCCGAAAGGCTACTGCATGCCGTTGCCAATGCAGGTCTGGTGTATGGGCAACCGAATGGATGTTCACTTAAAGTGCCATACAAAGACATTTCCAGACAAATCCCCCCTTAGAGCTGCACAAAGTGATTAATCAAGTACCAAGCCTCTGGCTGGAGAAGGCCTTGTACATCAAATGACCTTATAAGAGGTGAATGTAAAATTGGCTGAGGCTACCTAGTGTTTATACTGCAACTGATCTCTTCTCAATGGAATTCAGAAAATATGTTACAGCGGTAATGATTCAGTCTCAGTATAGCACAATACTGGGCTGAAATCCCAAAAGGGTCAAAGGTTTTTGGCGCTCTTCAGGTATTTGAAACATCCACTTAATGCAGCCTTTGTTTTATAATGTTATGTCGCTCACAGGGCAGACAGACCACATAGTTTTAATGGGGATACAGCGGAAGACTGACACCAAAATGTAATCACGTCTAAGGAATGTGCATCCAACCACTTACCACAAGCAAACACGCACTCTTTCTCTGACCCGCCTACACACACGCACACATGCACGCAACGCAACTTACAATACTCCTTTACACACACGCCTGCAATCCCACGCCATTAAGTAAACACGCTCAACAGCTTGACGTCCACTGACGGCGTACGAACGGCATCCGTCCCGTATGAACGATGAGGAGTGAGTGGAGTTTGCAATGAGGCGTGATAAAAGCGAGGAGTATTCTGTGGAAGCACGGGGAGCCGGTGCGTCCGTCCTCCGGGGACTCGGGGCGGAAGCAGAAGCCGGAGACGCCCCCGGGTTCCTGATCTTCCACGGCTGGTTCTTGTTCAGGTTTTTTTCTTTTCTTTTTTTGGCTCAGAACAAGACCCTCGTGCCTCACAGCGGAGCGAGGGAGCGCTCATTAACCTGCGCACACCATCTTAATCAATCTCTCGTACGTCTCAACTGCGGCCTCAGCCTCAGCCGGGCTCCGGGCCAGACGCAGAGGCTCACACCGGCGCAAAGACACGCACACGCAGGCGAAACGTCTACAGTATGCACGCACACACGCTTTCAAATAAACATCCTTCGCGGTTTGACATCCATACTGTGTATTTCTAAGTTAATACTGTATTGGATACTGGAGGCTTGCCGGAACAGGGTGAGACCACTGATGAGGTGAAATGATCCTGATCGTAAACACAGTTGAGTCCACTGCCCAAACTGCCAACCGGTGGGGTAAATGAGGCTGAATACTTTGATCCCACCATTAGTGGAATGGCATTTTGGCAGTGGTTAGCTTGTAATACAGTAGCAGCGCCAATCCTTAATCAGTAGAATATCACATGTGCTGTTGTTCTTTCTAAGTGAGCCTGTTTCGAGCAATACCCTCCTAACGGCGGGCATGCCTCGTTTGGAAATGGTAATACCACGCAATAATAAGCATAAGCCAATGCTTAAACTGAAGTATATTAAATGTCCTGTTATTCTCTCTCAGGAAGTATTACACTAGTTTAACCCCCCCCCTTCCTGGTAAACCAACCCTGTGTAACAATGTCTAGAATTAACAAATTAAAAGCAGACAGTGTTGGTCCTGTCTGTCACCGCAGCTGTGCAAAGGTAGCGCCTGTACAGTAGTTGTTGATCTGACCCTCCACTACTTCAGTTCTCAAATAATAATGTACATAAAGGACAGTAAGAGATGACTTAATATATCAAGAATAGAATAGGGGCTATGAAGCAAGTCCAGAGGTCTTTCAACCCAAGTCAGGTTTCTGGAAAGTTTTGGCAACTCATTTTATGAAGAGAATTGTGAAAAAATGTTACTTTTAATTTAAATCTGTTAAATCTGTTATAGAATTGCTATTAGTTTCTTATCAATTCATGATTAATTTGTCATAAAGTTTTCAATAGATTTGCAGATATGAAAAATTAAATTTTTTTAAAATTTGGTGAGATGTTGCGGAGAGAAATTACACTGCACACAGCAAAAACATTCACATCACTGACTAGGAACTGTACATGTATCAACCAAAAAAAATCAAAGTGTGCTGTGATTTCTGATTCCATTTTTGTCTTTTGGGGTTCGGCCTCATTGAAAGTTGCTACAATACACTTTGATGCACAATGTTACTTGCAGTCGAGTTTCTCCTCCGGAGCTCTACTGTATGTTATCAGGATTTGTCAGGCGCTGAGGAGAATGGCGGTGTTTAGTATTCGGGTTAGCTGCATTCTCAGGCGGCATTTCTCACTGTTTATTATGTGGTTTTAGTTGCCGTCTCACCGCAATCGCCTCTGGAAGACACGAGTAAGCAGTGTAAGGGCGAGAGGAATGTCAGAGACAGCAACTTCTCTGCAGGACGTGAGCTCGACACTGCGAGACCCGTGAACCTGCTTTACCCCTGGATAGGGTTTCAGCGGCGACACAAGGAGAAAGAGGAGGCGGGTATCCCGGGACCCACATCCATATACAACACTATAATGTCTCTCTCACTGGTTTATTTTCTTGGTTTGGTTAGTTCCAGCCCATAATAATAAAGACGTCCTTACATCTGGGAGCAGCAGAACCCGGCCATCAGGACTGACCCTTTGGCCGCCCAGCAGGTGCCAAACCTGCACCTTCTTCCCCTTCTTCCCCCTTACTCTTCTAGTCTCTCCTCCACCTCTCTTCATTCATCTTCCTGACTCCAGGGGCCCGCGGACCCTGAATCCTTCCCTCGGTGAGGACTTCCAGACCAGACAGTTTATGGGAGAGAAGAGCCTCCACCTTGGGCCTAAGAGTCTCGGCAGCCTCCCTACATCTGGTCCCTACATCTGGTGAACTACCTTTAACAGCCAGGGTGGAAACGTGAACCTTCCTCAATTCAAAAATGATTTCTCACTGACAAACAAAGGTGACTTCAATCACGGCTCCCTGGTGTTTCAGCTGAGTGTACCTATCTAAATCATAGGTGGGGTGTAACCCAGAAAGTCGCCCTTCCTATTCATCCGCTGCTCTTTGCTCATAAATTCACCAGAACGTGTCCCGGGGTAATTAAGACACAATAAAAAACACATTTATATCACCATAATGATCAACACTTATTAGCTATGAGGTCTCTAGCCTATTAAAAATAGAGTCCACTGCAATAACCCAAAGAAAAACAGTTTTACTGCTAATGGCACTCCATTTATGGTGCTCTCTGCAGCAAGACACAACTTTAGGTAATACAAGTCAAATCAAATCCATACCTGGAAAAGGAGTTGAGCATTCCAGGATTATAGCATTGGCTCATTTTCAGCATGACCACCTCTGATCTTTTAAGTCGGCCATTCGGAAACGCCGAGGAATAATGTGATTTGAGCGTTCAAAACCGCAGATAGCGATGGTGGTGTGCGTTTTTTTTCCCTTTTTCACAGCCCCACAGTTAGAGCAGAGACAGCCCGGGCTCTGTCTGCAGGCCAGCTCACTCTCTCCTGCAGCTGGAATAACAGAAAACGAAGTGATAAAACCCGGAGAGCGTGGACGGAAAAGAGAAGATGAGTAAGGCAGGATGGTATAAGGAAAGAGTGAGACTAAAGATGGGGAAAGGGGTGTGTGGGGTGAGTCTGAGTGAGAGAGAGAATGCAAGTTGAAACGTGACGTCTGCCGTAGCCTCCTGCTAGAAGGCTTTTTACTGTGTGGCCACGGAAATATTGCTGACGGACAGCCTCAGCTGCACTCGGCTGCCTAATCCACAGCTAGAGGTAGTGAAAGGTGATCAAACATCCCCTTCAGCCCCTGCTAAAAGGTTACTGCACAGCCACACACACATACACACACATACACACACTACACTGGCTTCCCCCCACACTCTCAGTTCAACGGGGCATCAAAAATTCATATAATCATCTATGTCAAAGAAATTAAATAAAACAAGAGAATCAAAACCAGAGGCAGCAACAATACCCACAGGCCTCCCAGCGCCGGGTCGGTGTGATTAAAGTTGAACCGGGACCAGACTCGGGGTTGTCCCCGATTAAAGCCGGGGTCACCTCACAGTGAGGTACAGGACGACGCCCAGCAGGACAACGGAGGGATCACCTGGAATGGAACGCCCAGGCATGACCCCGGACAGTGTGTGTGTGTATGTGTGTGTGTGTGTGTGTGCACACGTGTGGAAACCTTTCAAACAAGGAATCTAACATCAATCGGCAAGACGGCATAGTTGCGCAAGATCTGCAAAGTCCAGGTAAGCCGTATATTACTCCATGATGGTATCCATGGCCCCTGGCACCATTTGTTCTGCATTAACACACTAAACAAATGGCATCACTCCACAATCTCAGTACAGCTGCAGCAAAAACACAAAAGACCCAAAGCCCATGTGTGCGTGTGCGTGTGCGTGTGTGTTTTAGGATTTTTGTGAGGGTTTTCTTTTTTTACCTTCAAAAGAAAGGAAGACTCTTGGCTGCGGCTGCGGGAGGCTGCAGACGCCGGTGAAGAGGAAGGAGAGAGCCAGGAGGGACAGCGCCATGACTGACACCAGAGGTGGCCTGGCCAACCCCTCCGGCCAGCCCATGACCGCACCGCTCAGGAAGAACACCCAGTCACCGCTGCCTGTTGGGGGGGGAATTATACAACGTTATTCAGCGACAAACAGCACTGGCATCAAAGAAGGTGAGTGAATGTGTGATTCTATAGGGGCTGAAGCCGTGTTATGGGACATCATGACAAGTGGTAATCCTCAAGTAATCATTTTTATTTCATTTTTTGTTTTAATTTTGTCTCCATCTTTGGTGCTCAGCCTCATCACTGTGGTGTTTCTGCGCTTCACTTCCCCAGAGGTCACCTGTCACTCAAACGAGTGTGTCCAGTACACCGCGATCGTCTTTCTCCCCGGATTCTCCGTCGATGGAGTTTGAGTTTCCTGTAGGTGGCGCTCTTTTCTTTGTCTGTTCAGCCACGGCGGCTATCGCTGCTCGTGCTGTAACTACCCGGTTCTTCTAATTTCACAAACAAACTGCAGTTGCTGCTGCTGGAAACATAAAAATGCATCGCTTCCTGTGCAAAATCCAGAGGATTCGTTCCTGGATAAGTCCTATCCGTCACAGCAGATGTAAAAGCTTTCATGAAATGGGTAACAGCTGAATCACTATTGTGTTATGTGACATTTATTTAACTTTCCTATTTTACATTATTTTTGTTTCACTTAATACCATTTGTTAATTGTGTTTGCAAGTGAAAAAGATGTGCAATGGACAACATGCCACACATTCACAGTTGAATTATTACTCAATCCGGCGATGCCGACTTACAAACTCAGCAATAGAAGCGACTCAGATCAGAGCAAAACATGTCGGTTCAATTCCATCACTTACTCTATCCTGGCAGATGTATCTCTCTTAAATATGGATGAGACAAATCTGCACAAAAGAGGTACCAGAGAAACACTCCCCTCCATTACAGGACAAGAGAAGCTCAATTATTGATAAAGACAGGTACAGTGCTGCCCGGGGGGCGCTGCCTCCTGCATTGCAAATCTCCTCTGCTAGAGACAGGCTTGCTGTCTCAACCAACCTTGCAAATTGGCTGCAATACAATCTATGTTGTTCAATACTACACTGCACTAGATATAAAAATGCCCTTTTACTTGTGAAGGTATAGGAGAAACAAGAGGACAGATCTCGTGGCTTATAGATGAGCAATAAAAGATTGATGGCCACGAGAAAAGCTCTGTGATTGCTTAATGATGAAACTTTCAATTTGGGATGTAGGGTACAAAAAGGTTGTGTGTGTGTGTGTGTGTGTGTACGGTGGAGGCATGAATGATATATCGCTGAGGTGAAATTCTACCATTCAGATCATGTGTGTGCAGGAGGACAGCATATGGAAAACTGCAGCGGAGTGAGATCTTTTTGGCTCTACTTGAGAGAAACAAAACACGGCTTGCTTATCCAGACGGCCCCACCAGCCCGGGGGCATCGTCCCCACACACACGCACACGCAGACG
>CABFOP010086316.1:13615-25281 GCA_900683385.1 Anoplogaster cornuta | reverse complement strand
AGGGCAGGCTGTGGGCTGTGGTCAGGCTGGCCTGGCTGGTACCGTACCCGGCCCTCCGTCTTCCCTCTGGAAGACAAGATACAAACTTTATTAGTCCACCAGGGGGAAAGACACACACATAAAAGATGCCAATAGTCACATACACCATGCCTACTGCCTTGACTAGGTAACAAGCTTTGGGGGAGCATTGCCTGGGAAAATGTGTGTGTGATACAGTCCAGGCAACTTGAAACTGAGAGTGTGATAGCCAAAGAGAGAGGTTGGATTACATGTGAACCAGAAACGTGCTTTATAAAACAATGTGATAACAGTTTAGTTACATTATTACTGCATATCTTTTCAACTGATAATACAGTTCTAGCAACAAAAGACTCCTTACAGTAACGGCAGGTCTTCACATACCTTAGTACTTACAATACATCAGCAATACTTCAGTTTAGGCACTGGCACAACATAGTAATGAAGTTACTCCATGTAGACCGTGGCTCAAAATAACTGTTTTGTCTACATGCCACAGTGGCTTTCACAATTTTACCAGATAAGTAGAATTTTATAATAGAATAGGAGCTCCAAATGAAACCTGGCAGCCACAACCAAAAACCTGCTACCGTTTGGCTGGGGGGCGGGAGTTGGTTTGGTGGAAAAGGTATTCTGGTACAACCTCAGCCACTAACAAGATGCATGAAATGGACACGTGGGAAAGTGTGAGAAAACAAATGCAGTTTTGTCCTCAGTACTGCCTTTCTCGCTGGAATGTCCTCATTGCTGGCAACATATCAACACTGTATCAGGGCCGAGTGCTGTTCTCGGCTCAATTTCACCACTCTGCCATGAAAAGGATCACATAAAGATAAGTGGCGTTTCAACACAAGACCAAGGATAAAGTGATACGCTCCCCACCCGCCATAACTCACTTGTTATTGCACGCACACACACAGACACACACACACTACACAATCTGGGTGTAGTTTTACCGCAGGAATAACAGCGTTTGAGAGATACTGTTCAATGGGAGAAAAGGTTACAGTGACATCTAACATGACAGAGGGAGATCATATCGTTTCAGCGCAGGAATCCTGAAATGGGAAGCTGAGACCTTTTCTCTCACCAACCAAACGGCATTCTGCATTTGCCTTAAACATCATCAGGCATTTAGCGGACGTCCCTGGGTGAGCAGGTAGGGGTTTGGTGTTTCGCTATGTTGATGGACATGTTGGATGGTGCAAGGCCAAACCTGTGACCTTTCTTTCACAGGACAAACTCTTTAACCGCTAGGCCACCCTGCTAGCCTTCAGCTGAAGTCTTCATTAAGTAAATAACTACTGAGTGTTCAAAGCAAAATAACTCAACAGTAAAGTGTTGGGTGAAGGAGGGAAGAGCTTTATTTTCCTTTCCCCTTTCCAGTATTTTATCTTTTATGTGTGTAAATAAACTAAACCCACATCTCACCTGCTCTCTGTTGGTCATGTCTTGGCTCCATGTACGGGTTATTAACAGGATCTCTCCAAGGCATAGGAATATTCTGGAATAGACAGGGAAAATTGCTAAATACTACACAGCCACTTTGGAAAATTAATATTGCTTAATATTTCCTTGAATACAACTGAATTTAAAAGGGAAAAATAATAAAAGATACAACAGAAGTTTATTGAAAACTATCATAATTACTAATAGTACTTTTAAATGTTATGCCAGTTATGATTTTTGTGAATAAAAAAAAAACTCATTACGCCAAACTCCGTTGGCCATTCTGCTGCTATTGCAACAAAATGTTAAAAATATATAAAGAAATTCTGAAAAACATATTTTGAAGATCCACATAGGCTGTGCTCACCTGTGCATAGAAGTCTGCAGAGGGAGAAGATCGAGATCTCTCATGGATGCAGACAGCCTTCTCCTCGGTCTCTGCATCCAAGATGTTCTCTGCTGAGTGGTACCTCCCTTGTGTCTTGGCCTCTGATGGCTTCCTCTGTTTGCTCCACGTGGCCTGGTACTCAGCAAAGGTATCCAGCCTCTGTTGCTCTAGCAACACCTGCTTATGCCCCGGGCTGAGGTGGCTGGAGTCTGAGGCTGGGTGCGCCTTCTGGGGCTCTCCAGAGGGAGCTCTCGCTTTGGGCTTGCCTGCCTCACTAAGGTCTGTGCCCGAGCTCAGTTGACCGGGCTTGGGCACCGGTCTGGAAAACGCTGGTTTGGCCTCAAAGAACTTCTTCCGCTGTCCGAAAGATCCTGTGTGAGGCTCTCCCTCCACTCCCTCCACTCCCACCCTGTCTATCTTGTCCGGCTCTGAGAATGAGTGCATCCTCTTGGCCAGGGAGAAGCGCTTACGCCCTCCAATGCGGGAGAGCTGGCTGTTGGAGGGTTTTCCCACCGGGGCTTCCGCTCCGTGGGGCTCTAGGTCTCGTCTCTGGAAAGATGTTGCCTGGAGGACTCTGGCCTGAGCCTCCTTCAAATGGTCCTTGTAGGTGTTAGAGAAGGAGCTGCCAGTAGAAGTGGAAGTCTCCGTGGACCTCCATTCCTCAGCCTCCTCCTCCTCCTCACAACTGCAAGTCAGAGTGGCAGCGCTGCGGCTCTTGTGTAGCTGGGCACGCTTCTGCTGGATCTCATTGCGGAGGGCTGTGGCGTAGCGGTCGCCACGCCGACTCGCTTTTCCAGCGCTGGTGGCCGTGGTGTCTCCTGTATCCTGGTTGGAAGTGCTGCCGGTGGTGTTAGCGGTTGGTTGTCTCTCAGCCAGGCTTCGGCTCTCCTGGGTCAGGGAGTGGAGCAGGGGGGTCTTCAGGGGGGATATTCGGTGGTCTTCTTGGGGCACCCAAGGGTCCTGATGCCTTGGAAGACTAACCTTATGATCATTACTGTGCTGAGTTGGGGAGTGTCTTTTGATGTCATTCGAATGTCCGTCACTTCTCTTCATGCTGTCCTCTGGGCTGCTACCTTTAACAGATGCAGACAGTTCAGAGGCTGGGTGCTTAAGGAGTAGACCGTTCCCTAACTGGGAATGGCCGTTGCGCTCCTTACTGTCAACATAAGGCAGCTGGGACTGAGGTAGAGAGTACTTTGTCTTATTAGTCGTCTTCAGGGAACTCGGGAAGCCTCTGTCATTGCTGTTCACCCAATGAGGTTTCTCTGTTTCCCCCCTGCGACCCTCTGCCTTGCCATGCCTGGCCTGGTGCTCAGCTGTCTGGCCCGGCTGCTTGGTTGAAATGCAGTAGTATCTGTTGTGGCCCCCATTCTCCAAGTTTGGGTTTACTGCCGAGCCCGTCACGGATGCCGTAGAATGCCTGACCTGTTTGTGGCTGGAGGAGTTGGTGGGGAGATCCTGGAGGCTGCGATAGTAGCTTCCTACGCTCTGAGGCTTGGTCGAAGGAGCTGACCTGGTCTGCAGCGAGAAGGGGCTTTCATCACTATATTGTCTCTGGTGGTTGGGCAGATTGGCGAAATGGGACTGGGTCTGTCTAACATCGTTGCTGGACAGAGAAAAGAGTTTGTTGGGCTGCAGCTGGTTGTGGTTGTGGTCCGCCGCCATGCTGGGGTGGAGGAAGTCTTTGGTGGGAAGGGGGATGAAGCTCTGTCTGCCCTCTGAGCTTTTCTCCTGGTAGCGTGTGGTATGGTGGGATTTGAGGGCATTCTGGTCATAAGCTTCATTCAGTCTATCCACTACACTGCCATGGCTCTTTGTTTGACCACCAGGCCCTTCAGAGTAAGGGAACACCTTAGTGGCGGAAAAACTGTCAGTACGCAGGGGAGGAGGCGGCGGGGGAGGAGACTGGGACTTCTTCTTCTCTGGCACCTGCCACACTGGGCCGACGCTGGGCCTGCCTGTACTGGAGACCCGAGAAGCCGGCTGCTCCTCCGCCCGGGGCCCCTCCCAGCCTCCGTTCCCCAGCGGCAGCTGTAGGTACCTGGGGCGCTCGCCCTGCCTGGGGCCCTCACTCTGCAGGCCCTTGAAGAAAATGTTTTCGGTACTGGCGCCCTTCCTATTTGACAGGCAAGGTTCAGGAACAGGAGGGCTGGAGCTGCTGGAGAAACAATTGAACCCGGAGTCTCTTTTGCCAACTCCTCCACAGAGTGGCTCAGGGCTGCTGGTGTATTTATTGGGGGAGAGACGGCCCGGGGGGTAGGGGTGAGAGGGACGCTCCAGTTTCTCCATGTTATTCACTGAGCTGAACTGGCTGGATAGCTGATGTAGGTTGCTCTGGTCTCCTTGGCTGGATAACTCTTTGGGCCTGGTAAATAATGTCAGATGAAAAATTTGACTTGATGCTGTTCAATGTTATAAACGTTTTCACATCATGCATCTAGAATCTGAGAATAGATGACACTAGGGTGGGAAATAAACACATGCACAGCCAAATCCTGATAAATCTGGCTGGTGGCAAGTAGGTCTGTCACCTATACTAGCAATTTTAGTTTCCACAATTAATAATGATAGAAACTTAATTTTATTATGAATGTCCAATGTAGCTTAAATTAGTCAAGATGTTGATAAGAGACAGTAAAATAAATTCCTAAGTTCCTAAAATCATGAAGACAAATAAATATTCTTAATGATCATGATCACAATATCTAGCAAAAATAATCTGAGTTACCATTTTAGCCTTTTTTCATTCTAAAAAGCATTTTAGCAAGTAAACAAATTAGCTGTTGAATGTGGAAATCCACCATCTCTTCTCTCCAACGGTGGATGAAAAAGTTAGCTTCCTGCCCACAGCGAACTAAGCTAAGCTAAGATCCGTGGCTCACCTTGCTTCATGTTTTGGCTGCCAGATGGGTGCTGGGGTGGCCTCTGTCCCAGCAGGCTCCGACTCCTCCTCTGTCAGCTTGGAGGAGTGCCACGAATGGGGCCGCGGGACCGGCTCATTCTTCCTGTAGAGGACAGGCACAAGAAAGCGTGTTACACAATAGCAAGGAGGCATTTGGGGAAAATTTTGCATTAGAAATTCCCCATGTTGTTGGAAATCACCTACAAATCCCTCAAGGAACCCAGCATGATAATCACTGCACTATAGAACTATGGGAGCAGAAATTGTGCTCAAACAATCAGAAATGAGGTGCTACCTTAAATAAATAGTGATACTCTAGCCACAGACATGAGGTGGTTTAATAATTTAATAATAGTTTTTATTTTATTAACTGTAAAATCTTTTATTGTTAAAAACATGTTTCAGTTGATTGGGTTGTTTGTGCAACAAAACAAAGATCCAAAAAACCAAAGCAATGTTTTCAGCTGAGGAGTCAGATTGCAAAGTGAAAAGTATTTTACTAAAAGATCAAAACTCACTACTGGGCATTGGAGAAATGGCTATTTTCTGACTTTTATTAACAGTTCTGACATTTACAACAGGTACAGTTTAGAGGTTATAATCATTTTGGACACGGGTATGAACCTCAGGAAACAACATGGGTGGACGGCTTCTTGGAATAACATCCTTCAATTCTGCAACAATAATGATTAGTAGTGATATATGTACTGGAGCTGGATTCATATTTTTCCATACTTGTCCAGACTTTCTTTTCCAGACCATACTTAGCTTCATAGGAAACCTGAACAGATTCCTTCTAGAAAACAGAATACTGAAATTGCACAAAAGCACAACACAAACACTGATTGGGATTTAGCACCCTCCTATCAATTGGTGCAATTACTGTACAAAACATGCACATACCCCTTGAAGCGGTTCTTCCTGGAAAGCATGTTGGGAAGAAGAATTATACATGTTGATTCACTTCTACAACAATATGAAAAATATGAAACCAGAGAGAAAATGGTACACTGAGCAGGAAAGGCGACACAAATTGGACTTTCTGACAAAAAGCTACCACAAACACGCAAAGTACAACTAGAGTACCTACACTTAATGCAGAGTTATGATGCTAAACTTCACATGTTCACATAAGGAGCACAACTAGCACCACACGGAGGGTAATATTGGAGAGGACAGGGGGGAAAACGGATGAAACCGATGACCAAAGAGCACTTGGGTTCACTAAACACCGACACCAAACACAACTGACGGAGAGGGAGATTTCCACCCCGTTGTACCTCATAGAGCTTCGCAATATCTTGGTGAGAAAGCTCCTGGCCACATGAACCTCGTTTTCTGATGGCATTGTGCGGGGCGATACAATGTCAACCATTTTCACCTTCCTGGGCGATAAATGAGGAGGAGAAGGAGGAGCAAGAGTAAGAGAAGGAGGAGGAAGAAACACTGGCCTCAAATGATAATACATAATAGAATAATAATCAATGACAAGAGTTTTGTTTCAAAGCGACAGAGACACATTTTTAAGAAAGTGGCTCCTTGCTCTTTTCCGTCACATTTCAGGTGATATCTACGACACCGCCGACATGATTTTCACTAAATTTGTATGGCTGATGCATCTTCACTGTTTACAATACACTGACTGACCTGCTGGAGGTGCTATAATTAAAAATGTCAACAAATATCAGACAGCACGAAACTTACTACACAGATCCAGCTATCCTACAAATTACAGTTACAGCTTCTCAAGTGTTTCTGGACAGGAGGAGGATAAACACAGGGATATCTTGTCAAGAAGAGCAGATTGGAGTAAATCCTGTTAAAGGTTTGGATTAGAGACACACTGATGTTGATGCTGGCAGTGCATACCAGGTCAAAACCAGACTCAATACCACACCAGCCTAAATGTTATTCCAAGAGCCATGTATAACATTTCAGAAATCAATGTCTCCTATGCACTACATTCTTTACCTTTATTAATTCTCGGAAAACCCATTGAGGACAAATCCTCATTTACAATGGTGCCGAGAGCAAAAGACAACAGATAAAATACATGAAAGAAAACATGGGTACATAAAATGAAAGTGAATACAATGAGATACAAATAAAGTAAACACAAAGCCAAGTAATGTAAAAGATTACAAGTTAAAACTTAATTAAAACAGTTGCATTCAAATACCGCTTGACATGCAACAAGCAATCTAAAATGGCCAAGGGAGGGCAAGGTGTCTAATTTAAAAACATTTTGTAGGCTGTTCCAGGTAGCAGGGGCACTATAACTTAAAGCAGTCTTTCCAAGTTACGATTTTACACGAGGGACTTGAAGCATTAGGCAATCCGAGGAGCGTATCAAATTATTATTTTTCTGCTATACAAAGAGGGATGAAATATAGAGTGGGAGTTTACCAGTTAACGCTTTAAATATAAATAAAAACAAATGTTGATCATGCCTTTGAGAAAGGGTTGGCAATCCAACATTAGAATACAAGGTGCAGCGATGAGTTAAGTAAGGATCACCAGAGATAAAACGAAGGGCAGAGTGATACACAACATCCAGGGAGTGTGGAGGTAGCAGCATATCTATAAACAATATCACCATAATCCAAAACATAGCCTCAACTATCCTTTTCCTGCAACTCATAGGAAACAGCAATTTATTCCTATACACAAAACCAACCCTCTGCCTTAGGTTAATGACCAGAGTTTCAACATGGTATTTAAATAATTTATCATCGATCCAAATGCCAAGATATTTATAAACAATAACTTTCTCAATTATGTTTCCAGATGAAGATAAGAGTGAGAGAGATTCAGCGCCAGTATTTTTTTGCCGGGAGAAAAGCATCCACTTTGTTTTCTGTGGATTTAAAATTAGTCTATGATTTATTAGAGATGTTTGCATGACATCAAAGGATGATTGCAATTTAGATACCACTTGTTGCACTGAATCCTCTATGCAGTATATAATTGTATCATCAGCATAAAGATGAGCAAAGCAATCAGATAGGGATAAAATTAATTAATGTAGATGGTAAAGAGAATAGGACCCAAGATAGAACCCTGTGGAACACCAAGAGTTATAGCTGATTTCTCAGAAAAAATACCATTTATCTTTGTTGATTGTGATCTGTCTAGGAGGTAGTTATGAAACCAATTAAGAGCAGTTGAGTCAAAACCTAAGGCAGAGAGTTTGTGTAATAGTAAAACATGGTTAGAGGGACTGTCCCGTAACAGAGGTCCCAGGTTCGATCCCCACAACAGTCAATATGTTTCCATCAACAGCTGTCTGTCGTGTCGAGGTGCCCTTGAGCAAGACACTGAACACCTACCTGCTCACACACTGCTAGTCACTCTGGATAAGAGCTCCAGCTAAAATATGAACAGCAAAGGGGCAGATATGAACCGTCGTGCTAAAAGGCTCCGTTTGAGAATTAAAACTGCACACTGATCTTATTTCCTGTAAACCACGATTAGACGGAAGGGGTCAACAAAGAACTGAAACTCCTAATCTCCAGGAAATCCAGGAAATAAGCCCCACCAGGCCAAATCTGCCTTAGCAGTAGAAAATAAAGCAAATATGTCATGTAGTCCCCCCGTGAATGATGCAGCGCCCCTTGGGCCAATCAGTAACAAGATGCACCATCCCTCCAAGTTTAATCAAAATCAGACTGGTGGTGTAGCAGTTATGGCCTTGCAAAGTTTGGAAGTTGGACCTTTAATTATAGCGCCCCCTTTAGGTCAATCAGTGCCAAAATGCATAATTCCTCCAGGTTTCACATCCAGAGCGACTTACTACATAGAGGGAGCTGGGAGGCATCTAGTGCCTTGCTCAAGGTCTCAAGGATCGAACAGCTGGGATTGAACCTGTGACCCCTTGTTAATGGGACGGGCTGTCTGACGCCACCCAGCACACCAAGGAGGATATCAGAAGACTGAGACGGGGATCTTCTGCAGCCATATGGCCCAGGACACATGAAAACAGAGTTTAGCCTCTTAGCTTTTTCCATGACAAAAATTTGAGCGCTGGTCAGTCTGGTAGGAGGAAGACCTCATGCTTCCTTCACATCAGTGATAACTTTAATATTTTTATTTGAACAGAGCTGAACGGATAAAATCTGACGCCGAAACACAGAAAGAAGAGAAAAAGAATTTGCACGTGAAGTTTCATGCCAAAATCAATTATCCAACTACTCTTAAACAATCAATTGCTAACTGAACAGGTCACACTTGGAAATTAGACCTAGGTCTAAATGTGTTTTTACCTGTATAAATAAAGGCTAAATAAAATAAAATAAAATCAATGGAATAAATGAAAAGAAAATAATAGTGTTTGGAGGATACTAGCTAACTAATAAATGAAAGGTGTTAATGATAATAGCTAATAGGCTTTAGCTTTATTTATATAGCACCTTCATAAATGACAAAACAGACACTAAAAAGGACATAAAAATGTAGGCCATAAAATAAAAACAAACAGTAAAACAGCAAAATTGTGGTAGAGGATAAAAACAATAAATGGTCAAAATAATTCTAGATTGTATGAAAATGCCAACTCAAAAAAAGACTGCTTTTTAAAAGCTGACAAATCAAAAGGTGGGAGATTGTTCCAAATCTCGGGGGCATAAAAACAAAAAGCAGCCTCTCCACTTTCCTTCTGGAAGGACGGTTAAGTCAACCAGCGGCATGGAACAAATTCCCACGAGTATTCTGATAGTACGGAGGTGCTAATCCATTTAGTGCCTTAAAAACTAGTGACATTAAAAAAAATTAAATCCAAAAGAGACAGTAACCAAGTGGCCAATATAGGTGCAATCGCTCTTTTCAGCTGACAGCAGCAAGTTGAAGTCTGTATATTGTCTTTTTTTAGGCAAACCAGTAAGGAGTGCTTTAAGAATAAAAACACCTTCATGGACAGGGTGTTTTGGAAATTAACTTTTCACATGTTTTCAAATTCTCACCCCCTTTTGACTTTTATTTTGGTGTTGTGCCACATTACACACACAAAAAAAAGAAGCAATTATTCGGGCTGTTTTGTCCGAAGTTCACACGTTGTACCAAAGTCAAATATCGCCGTCAGACGAAAGCTCAGGCGCTCTTATTGAAACCTTAACCCTGCCGACCTGTGATGCAGACGACACATTCTTTAGCCAGAGGAATGCGGGGAGGTATTTTTCCCTGCCATACCCTCGCTGGAAGTGGGACATCTATGCTGGCCATCTCCCAGAGGCCCTAGTGCTTCGTGTAGGGATATAAAGGAAGTGTGCCTCCTTTTCTACCCCTTTCTTCCAGTTTATTCCCCTGGCTCTTATTTCTTTACGAGCACTCCTCTTGTATATAATCATGCTAGGCACCCAGGGATATGTGTTGCCTGCTGCTGTCAGGGTGTTGTGGCTTTGACCCTTGTACTACTTATTACTGGTTGCTTGCAATGTTGTTGATTTAGGAGCTTGAGTTTATTCAACTCACCATGAGTCCCGTTGGATCGACCACTAAAATGTAAAATGTGGTTAAAAAGTGGTAATCTGTGGGGATGTTTTTCTGGTGCTCGGCCTCACTGCTGTGGTTTTTCTGCCCTGCACCTCCCAGAGATCACCTGTCAATCAAACAGTGTGTCCGGCACTGCGGCGGAGTTTGAGTTTCTGTAGGTGGCGCTGTCTTTTCTCTGTCTGTTCAGCCACGGTGGCTGTCGCTGCTCATGCCAACTACCCAGTTCTTCTTCTGTTGATTCCAAACAAACCGGAAACGTAAAACGTATCACCCCCTGTGCATTTTTCTACCCAGCAGTGAGTCCATAGTATATAGGTTGAGGTACTCTTGTATTATATCTACTGGCCAGAAAGCAGCCATTTATTTATATGAGATTATTGTGGATTATTACTTTAACTTAAATTGCCTTCACTCCCTCTGCCCATTAGAGACAAAGTGAGAGAGTTATGTTGCAGCCTCCTAACAAGAGTCTCCACAATGGAAATGCTAATGTCCCCGCTGCAGCGTGAGGGTCTATTGTCAGGGGTTACAGCTGGTCTGTCACGGATATTCCACAGGGGAGGAGATGGGGAGAGAGCGAGACGCCGGAGTTTACTCCCAGGAAATAAGACGGCTCCGGTTTCACAGAGTACGGGCCTCGCTCGTTCAATAAAAACAACTAAACATGAAACTGCACCACAGCTGACCCAGTTGGTTGGGAGTGTATCGGTCAACGAGAGCGTTAGGGATTGTTATAAAGTAAAGAAAAGTGTAGAAGTAAAATAAATAAAAAAGGTATTAGCAATCAGGTAAAGGGAAGACATTAACAAGCTCCTTAAAGTCAGAAAGTCAGAAACCATATTGGACTCCCAATAAACCAATTAATAGCATAGCATTATAGCATAAGGAGAGTTAGACCAAGTTCACAGATAAGTCTATAAAGTTTTCAGTTGGGTCTCAAAAGAACACGCAATGTTTGCCAATAGTAACTATATCTGTCTAAGTATATCTGTATTATGATATTGCAGTAATATCTGTGTTAAAGCAACCAATGCAATTTCCCCACAAGGATCATTAAAGTTTCATGAAACCAGCAGGTGTAACAGACCCAAGAAACTCACGAAGTCAAGCAACAAACTGGATTTTCAAGTAAAAAAGCAAACAGGACTACAACGAGAGAGTAAAAACATGGCAACTTACCAACTATTTGAAGGTTTTTTTGCAAGGCTCAAGACCAAAGACCTCCGCAGAAGACGCCGTTGGTTAAAAAAGTCCGCCTTCCACTCAATTTTTCACACACACACACACACACACACACACACACACACACACACACACACACACACACACACACACACACACACACACACACCTGCTCTCTCTGTGAGAAATAAGGGGAATGAGAGAAATAACAGTATATGAAAACCGTCTGCAAATGTGTCT
>CABFOP010086289.1:0-10451 GCA_900683385.1 Anoplogaster cornuta | reverse complement strand
TAGAGCTGAAGGTAATGTTAACAGACACGTAGTCCGTCTTATTACAGTATTGCGACCGCTACAGACACCAGATTTTTTTCTTCTCTTTTTTTTTCAGAGGACTGATTTATTGATTGCTGTCGGGATATAAAGACAATTTCAACTAATATAAACGAAAATTCTTCTCAAAAACGTACATATCCTACCTTTAATGTGTGCATAGCCTTATCAGTCAACATGTAAAAAATACACCCATCTAAATGACAATGTGACAAGTCAGGGAAATCGTCGCCGCCCACAGGAAGTAACAAACAGATTTAAGAGCGAAATACAAACAGCAAAGAGCGAGCAGTGTTAGACGTCTTGACTCTCTCGTCCCTTTGGTATCTTTTGGTATAAAGCAATCACTGAATTAAAATGTAAATTGCAATTTGAACATGTGCAATATTTTGACAGCCTGAGGTTTCTATGGTATAACTGGTTTTCTTTACATGATAGTCTGAGACACCGACAGTGCCGAGGCCTCTCGTGACAAAGGGACTGAAAAGTCAGGATAGTTCATCCCCTGCATCTCGACTTCAGAGGTATTAATAGAAAACAATGCAGAAGAGACTACTTTTAATACCAAAAGAAAATAACAGAATCCCTTCAGTCATCTGCTTCCTTATAAATGTGTGTCCAAGACGAGAGCCCTTGAGACTGGAATGGAACAACTGTAGTTCCTCCAGACTCCACATGGCCTCCACTTAATGCAAGAGGTCCTTTGATACCAAGTAGAAAGCTTAATACGACTCCCCATCTTCCCAGTGGCAAATCAAGCTGATGGATGTTTTGATGGTGATGGTCCACAGCCCAAATGTGTTCCGAATGTATTTGAGGAAATCCACTAAACGCGCGAGTAAGAAGAGAAAAGAAGCCCTGAGAGATTAGATTAAGTGTATCCTTTTTCATTTGCTCTGAAAGTGGTCCACATTGAGGCCACATTTTTGGGGCGATGTCCCGACGCCTGCAGCTGTTCGCAGGAGGGCGGGTGGAGGAAATCATTAGAGAGGCTCATCCAGACCCTCAGTGGCAGAGACCAGAGACCAGTACTGCCACTCTGAGACGCTCTGATATATTACGTGTTGTTGGATTTCAGGGGTAAACAAACCTTTCATCCGCCCTCAGATCGCTTCCAAATGGCCGAAGTTCTCTCCGGTAATTTAAGTAACTTGTGCTTTCATTCAAGGAAATGTTGCATGGGAAAGCCCTCCCATTGACGGCAGCTGCGTCTGTTAGAGGAACTTGTGTCTAAGTATTTCAACTATGCATGACTCAGATGGATCACATTCTATTATTGTCTTTGGAGAGACATGTATTAGCAGCCTTAGGAGACAATGGCATATCATTTGAGGTTCATCTTATCCCCTTCTTCTCCATATTCCTCAGTGGCAGATATGGTCCATCCAGAGATGGGACGCAGCTGCCATGTTGGCTGTGTGGACTAACATAACAAATAATGTTTTGGCTATCCATTTTCTTTTTATAGACTAAGACACAAGCCGTGAAATCCACGGCTTGTAATCAGCCAAGAGTATTATTTCACAGTTAAATGTTACGGCTTTCCTCTCGACCTGGAACTGTGAGAAAGTGGAGCAAGTGAATTGTCAAGTATTACAGTTCAATGCTCAGAAAACCGTGGTCACATGAACTATGAGCCAAAGATCACAGTTATAAAACAGGGCCAGGATTATATATTTTAGGGTTCATATCATTTTGGTTCCAATCTCTTGAAACCCTTAAAACACCCTGATTAGCCGATTCTCCTGTATCACAATGGTTGCTTCTCTACACAAAAAGTCCTCTTTGTCCGCTTGATAGATGGTTGCAAACTGGTGGGGCCTTATATCCGCACCTCTCCACAACTCGGTGACACCATTCAAGTCAAGGTCATATGATAGCCCTGCAGGACCCGTCCACCTTCGCTCTGCTGCTTTGAAATCAAACTTGCCATTGTTATTTTTACTGCCCATGACAAGGACAAAGGGACCGAGCAGCGGGGACACACACATGGCTTGTAACGCAATAGGTCTGGGAATGGGAATTCCTCTTAATTTCAATGCTATACTTGATCTCTGGGCTGCATGACTGACCACCTTATTATCTATAGCGACAGGAGCTTATCAATACAGAACTCGCTGCATGGGTCCACAGACCAAAGACAAACACTTCCTTTATACGGGATGAACCCCCTCATGGGCACAAGTCAACCATCTAAATACCACAACTGAACGGGTCGGAGGCGGACAACAATTTCCAAATAGTCAAATTAAAAACTAAACGTGGGCTGAGGTCTCTCCTCAAAGTCTCGTTTAACACAATCTGAGAAATGAACCAAAGTTGAGTATTACGAGTAAAATGTGAGGCAACATGTTGGTAATAGTTCTAATCATTTATAGGCTACATCACGAAGCTGATCAACAAAATAAACCTTACAAGTCTACGTTGGTCTACCATCCCTGCGTAATCTACTTAAGTTATCAAATGACGTTGTTTAGCCGAGGAATCTACCGGCTGGAGGCACAACTCAACACCTGCACAGATACATTTGAATCTGACATATTTTGAGACATATTGAAGAACTGTGGGAATATGGGACAAACATCTTCTCTTTCTTAGTCCAAAATAAATACAATCTATTCATTTTCATATAGTTTGAATTGTTTTGGTCCACCTGAGACGACATGACTTTCAATCTGTCATCCTGTTACCGTTTTCATGTGCTTTTGGGATCATATTGTGTAATTACCACAATTGTTATATTTTGATTCATAACTGATTGTTTGATTGCCTATTAAGCTTATGAAGCCCTTTGAGGCTTATTGGTAATAAAGGGCTTTATAAATAAACTTGACTTGATGGCATGACATTTACTTGCATCCTATAGTAAAAATAAAGGTACAAACAATTCCCTTTGCAAAATGCAGAGATCTCCCTCATAACAGTTTGTCAGCTGGAATAGAATCAGTGATCTTGTTATCTTGTCATATAATTTGAGGGAACACATCCAAAATGAGTGAACTAATAGCACCAAACATTTCCATTTTCTGTAACATAACATGATGTCAACTTTTGAAATAAAACAGGGCAGGGAAACCTTGAAGTCTACCAGAAACAATGTCTGGTTCACCAGAAACCTGAACTACCTCACCAGATAGGGTCTTAGTACAGGACCTCCAAACTGCCACATTCAGCTTGTGGCTCACAGTCATCGAGGGATTTCCTTCAGCAGACACAGTGGAACCTTCTAGTTTTAAAATCAACACTTTAACAGGTGGATAGCTTTTCTCTGCCAAAGCTGCTGTATGAATGCCATTTTAATTTTTTAAATGTCTTCATTTTTGTGGTAATAACTTTGTTTTTGCTGGGGATCTTTATTCCTTGATTGAGACATCAATGCTATCTGTTTCTAACACCACCATATGTATCTAAATGTGTAAGTATGCATTGGAAACCTTGAAAATACAATCTCACAAGTTGGTCCAATGAGCCATAATCCAGTATCTGAAGTGCATGATGGGATGGGTTTACATGTTTAAACACCCTATCATCATCCGAAACAAGCTGAGATTATATTGATATTAATCTTTCCTCATTGCTTGTTAAATGAACTAAAACACTGGATTAATTTACAGTTTAGGAGAACGTTATGTCATGCACAACCCTACATGACATAATATAGAGGGTCATTTTTCGATAACTCCTGACTGCATACACCGACAGCAACAACCATGGCATTTTTAAAACCACCAGGTTCTAGGTGGTCCACATTTTGGTGATCCTAATCCTGCCGTAATGCTTCTCGCAACATCGTGTACGACGCATGACTGCTTCTTCAGATGCTGGTCAGGCAACTTTTCATTATACCAACAGCAACTTGTGGATGCAATAACATCTCATGAGTTCCCGTTCAGGAGATGTGACTCCTCTGAGATGGATCGTTAGTACTGACACAAAATGCGATAGCTCTGCTGCTTGGGAACGAGCCAAGAGCGAACATACTTATTCCCTCTTTATGGCACAGCAGTTTGCCAAGTGAATTGTTTTTATGACTAATTTCCCTCTTGTAGTCGGATGAGTGATGGCTTTGCAGATGAAGTAAGAAACATGTTCTTTATTTGCATCTTGAGGGCAGTGGATATTTACTTTCAGGGTACATTATACGGCCATGAGTAATTGGAAAATAATTTGTAACAAAGGAAACTTGATTCAGCAACATTTGATGGAGATGAAATTACATCAATCTTCTCTCTGTAACCACATTTCTTTTTAAAAGTCCCATACTATTCACTTTTAACTAAATGTTTTATGTGTCAGGATAAGAGTATGCTTCATGATGTTTGTCAAATAAATGTGGCTAATAGGGTACGTTTCAATGAACTTAAAGAATAAGTTCTCATAGCAGTTGTTCAGAGCAGAGTTCAAACTGAATGTACATATAAAAATGGATTTTTATTTTTTAATTGCAATAACTTCAAATCTTAACACTAAAAAAAACAAACAATTTTGACAGTGTTAGCAACCATTTAAATAATTAAATGGATAAATAAAAATGTCCAATTTGTATCATAAAGGCCTCTGATTTGAGAGAAACCCTGAAAAGTGTTACTAATTTAGGCATACTGTTTCCCATAATGCTGAATTTGACTTTGCCATTACACTTTTAGTTTGCATTAGTTTGATTGTGCAACACACTGACATCATCAGAGCCTTTCAACAAATAACTGAAACCAAACGGTGCAGAGTGGGTGGTGGCGGGACACCTTCAATTTCAGATGTGAACCTCCAACAATGGACACCCTCAGGCATCCTGTGCAGGTGTGACCTGGATTTGATTTTAAAAAAACGTAACTTCTTACCCAATGCAAATAAAGCCAAAGCTGCCGCAGGTGCACCTTTTGTTTGTGTGTGACTTTTGGCAGCGGAGCGGCTTTCGCAACAGGCCGGCGAAGAAAAAGCACAATGAAGGCTTTAGAAGTTCAGCTGATCAGAAAGATAGCACGGGGATAACCCGCGAGGCGCTCAGCAGCCACGAGAAGTCAAATCAGTGAACTCCAGTGAATTTGTTATTTTGCATCCATTGCCTCTGTCCTCGCTTTACTTCCATGGGCATGAAATGTCCAACTGGGGGAGTGGAACAGCAGAGGACTGCACACAAAGGGAAGATGAGCTGTTCATTAGGAGTCATGTCTGCTATCAATCTTTTGTAATGCCATTTGGGTCCGAACAGAAGAGACAGGATAACCTGAAAGTGTATTAACTGACAGGTGTAATTTCAACCTGACTTGAAAGGCTGAGCGTGACATGAAAGGAGGATAAAAGAGTGACCCCTCTGACAAATGGGACAGAAGATGACACAGAATATATCAGCATTCATATGAAAGCCAATAACTCAACTAACTTCTTTTCCTCTTCTTTTGTACACCTAAAATGTATGAAGTTCTGTGTCCTTACAATCATTCACAACAATGATGAATCCCTCATGATGAATTATTTGGGTGACTGGTTGAGTTTAGAACAAAGAGTGGTATGAATTGAAATAATACAAACACGGCAATTTGTGTTTGTGTAGGTTTTGACTCTTTGATTCTTGATCTCACTTCCACTGAGCTATTATGTCTCAGAAATGACTCAGAAATGTGTTAAAAAAAAAACACAACTTAATATGTGGCTTTGGCCCACTGAGGACAATCACTTGTCCTGTCAAGTCTTAAAAATGAATGATTTTGAAGTGGTGAATCTGCTGAAAGACACCCCACCTAACATAACATCGAGGGTTTCAGTGGTCCATCAGGACCACCTTCAACTGGAGCCACTGGGTGGTCTTATTATTGAACCTTATCAAAGATTAACGTGGGTAATTGGACACTTGTATGAAGAGGATTTTAAGCCCAACTGAGGACTTGGGGGGGAAAAAATCTAAACCACGTTTTGTTGGGACAGACAACAAGAACCATAGTCCTACCAAAACCTCATATTCGATATGAGCCCTTTCCAAATCCATGTTAGAGTTCTTACCACTTCCCAGATGCAGAAGAAAGCGGACCATTCTGGTTCAAATATAAACTAAAACTGACCTTTCCATATTGTTGTGTGGCGAGAAGAGGTGGAGGAGCAATTACCCAAGAGGGTCCAACTCACTCAGCAACTGGATCGAAGATGAATGTTGAAGACGAGTGGTTCAGCTATCCATGTTAGCTCATGTAAGTCAGATAGTTTATATTGTTCCATTATATTTACCTCCAAACCACCCAAAACTAATTCTAACTAACAGCATTTACAGTGTTAATGATATCCCAAAATGATGCTTCCTATCCTGAGTGGCACTTCAAATTATTGACGTTAGCTACGTCTGCTAGTTAACGGTAGGTGACCTAAAAAATGTTGAAACTAGTTACAGGCTACAACTTATACAATTTGAATTTGGTTGTTTGGAGATAAATACAAAGGTTGAGTCAGGCCTTGTAAGGCCGAGTAAGACATAAATCCAATATGGCCACAACTGTCACCCTGAAGTTAAATGAATACTTCTGCTCTACCTGTTACCATTTCTCTGTGTTAGCTAAAGCTAGCAAGCTCCGCTAATTCAATAAAAGACTGCTAACCAACATGGATAACCTTACTTCTATGGTTTAATGAATATCACTGACAAACTGACTATTTGTTGTACAATGTCAGCACTGTTGGCAATATCTAGTCAAATCTATACAAACAGAACAAGCAACCTAACTTCCATTTATGCTAAGCTAACGTGGCCAATAGTTTGCCATTGTTTAAGGCACAAGTCAGAGATAAAACACCACCACGGGCCTCCAGCGGACAAGCTAGCTGGCTAGGTCAAATAACGCACCTTTCAAAATATATAGGGAAATAATATATGATATAGCATAATCCATCATTATTGTTTTGTTTATTATTTATTTGTATTTGTATTTTTGTATGTATCTTGTGTGTGTAAGGGGCAGTAAAATAAGGGTTTTCTTCCTGTTCCTTTTCGATCATGGAATGCACTGTATAAAAAAATATACCCGATTTGTTTGGATCAAAGAAATGGATCTCCATGTAACGAAATAAATGAAATTAAATGAAATGAAAATGCTCAACATTTTGCAACTTGTTCAACTCTGGTTGTCTGACGGAGCGTGATCCTGCCGGCCGGCCAAAAACCACAACGCGTAAAGACATCACATTTGGCAACTGACTAGCAACTACTCTTCTAGCGTGGAGCGTCGTACATCAACACAAGCGACCATCCAAACGCTGATAAATCACTGATATGGACAGTAAGCATTTCTATGGTACTACGGTGCCACAAGTAACACGTCATTCGGTACTACTGCAAATAAACATTTTGGGACACTGTAGCCTGTTGACGAACACACACACTATCTTTTAGCAAGTGTTGTTATCTTTTTAATTGTATGTTGGTGATTTAAACTTTTTTTCGGTGCTTGTATATAGAACACTTTGTATATGGTTAGCTGCGAACCTCCGATTTCCTACCAGTTGGTTGGGCTGCACAGGCTGCACACGTTCTCCAGCGGCATGGCTTCCAGACGAGGCTTGTTTTGAACAAGGATGCAGTGTCAACAATTGCTGATGGCAAATCGGTGAGTAAATGTTGACAACAAGCTTATCTGCGGGTGGTACCTAATGCTAAGCTAACAGCCAATGTTAAGCTTCCATGTAAAATGACCTACAGGCTACTTGTGCGGTATGTTTACCACAGTGTTGCTATATAATGTGTTACATCAGCAGAACACAATATCTGATTTGGGGAGAAAAGTGGGTTACAAACAGGAAGTAAAGTTCGCTGGAGGCTTTAAGATCTCTCTCTTTTAATTATTATTTGCCAAGGGAAGTTTTTTCAGAAAAATCTGCTTCACATTCATACAATTACACACATTCACCCCTCTGTGCTGCTCAAACAGTCTTCTACTGTTGGTACTGAGCAGCTCAATAGCAGTGTGTCTCATACAATGCTCTCAAATGTTCCCAGTTAGGATTCAAACCAGCAACCTTCCAGTCACAACACCACACCACTCTAACCATTGGGCTCCTGCCAAACTACTGAGGCGATTACAGCAACAACTCATGTCTCTTCCATGGGTGAGGTATGGTGAAACTAAACTAACATTTTGTGATTTTTGTTCAAGAGTGGAAAGGAAGTGAGGGATAATAAAATAAAGCAACTTTCCTTCATTAATGTAGTACGCCTATTGACTGTTGCCAAATCTGATACTGGTAATAAGTGATTTTAATGTGTCCATTCATATTTTGAGTGCTGAATAGCGCCACCTGGAGGAAAGGGGTTTTTTAATTTATTTTTTGATAAATGGCCTTTAGGTTGAGCCTGACTATAACAACATAATTTCAAGACGCTCTATAGCATGATGAAGATTTCTGAATGCAGACAAAACGAGGCCAGTTAGTTAGTACAGGTCACTGCAGAAACTATGGGGACAAACATTAGAATCAAGCAAAGTAGAAAATAAATAATGGAAAAAAGGGTGTAAACTATTATTATCAGACTACACCATAAGTATTACACATCAGAAGGCTCACTTGTTATTAGATAAACTCAAATGACTTTCATACCATAATCCTAAAAGTAAACTATTAATTATTGTCCACAATGTGAATGTACAGCATGAAACAAATCATGTATATGCCCAAAGGCAAATGTTGGCTGGAATACATTTGAGTAATGTCAACATACCAAAGAGGTGAGGTCTCGTCAAACTGTATTAAGGTTACCTGTTACTCAAAGCGGTTCAAAGAGAAGAGGTATAAAGTGCTCAAATGTGGTCTGATCTTAAACAGAGGCTCAAGGAAAATAAACATTTTCCCAACGCAATTTTTCAGCAGAGGAAGCACTTTAGTGGGGGGGTAACAATCATGTCAGCATAATATTGTTGGTGATACACATTCTAATATTTAGTTCCTCTTTCCCCACTCTCCTTTCTGTACACAGGAAGAGGTATTCGACAGAGGTTTCTTTGACAGCAACCGCTGCAGCCATGTTTCTCCTCTTAAGTTATGAAGGGGCTGTTTACACTGTCAACATCTGATTCTGGTGTTACTACTCTACTCCGCTCCACACACATCACGTGATCTTCAAATTGCAAATCCCACCGGGGCAGGTAAGGGGAGGTCAGATAAAACCCCTTTTCTCTGCAGTCCACTTCCACCTCCACCAGAACAACTGAAATGTTTCTCATTCCATTGGTCGAATGTTCTCCTATTCTGTGTTGGACGGGTCCAGAGAACGGCGTGAGGAGTAATGCTTGTGGTCACAGTAGTCGGCCAATAGAGGGTAAACGCTCTCCCTTGGTGCCTCTTCATCCAAGTTTCATTTAGTGTTCACCTGTCGGCCCTCAGGCCCGGCGAGGCTGAAGACACCAGTTCACCTGTCGGCCCTCAGGCCCGGCGAGGCTGAAGACACCAGTTCACCTGTGGGCCCTCAGGCCCGGCGAGGCTGAAGACACCAGTTCACCTGTGGGCCCTCAGGCCCGGCGAGGCTGAAGACACCAGTTCACCTGTCGGCCCTCAGGCCGGCGAGGCTGAAGACACCAGACCACAGAGGAACCCCAAACCATGTTTAAAGAAAGAATCAGCAATGTTTTTCTATTCTCTACTGACAATAAAAGGGAAAAGCGATTGCATCCCTGAGCCCATTTTATTGTTCGGTGGTGTATTTTTCTATGGAATGTTCCGTGGAAAAACTGACATGACATCCCGTCGAGATATTTCCAGTGTAGCTACAATGGAGTTTAATAAGGAGGGGAAAAAATCAGCTATCTAAAACATCAACGCTAAACGCTGCCGCCTACAGCCCAGCATGCATTGGGGCGCGTGGGAAACCCTCACGAACACGGGAGAGTCCAATAGAAAGGGGACGGGAACCGAATTGCTGCCGCGAGGCGACTAAGCCGCCACGCCGCCGCTCGAGAGAAACATTTTCTTGAGATTATTCTTAAAATATTACCGATCTGAGACTACGGTTCAGCTCACAGAACGAAGTCTGGTGATGACGATGACTTCAGGGCCAAAGCATCGGCACTCCGGTTCTTCATTCACCAACACAGGTTCTGCTTCCACTTGTGAACAGAGACTCCAGTGGGTCTATTCTTTAATGCACTGGTATCCAGTCAAAGGTTATGGGCTGTGGAGGGAGTGAACCCTATAATAATAATAATATTATTAGAAATAATATCGATATAACGATACATGATATATATCTCGATTAGGGATGGGGATCGTTCATTTTTATTGATACTGTTATCAAGACTACTTAACGATACTTTATCTTTATCAATACCACTATCGATACTTTTCTATTATTTGGTGGAAAGACAAGACGACAATACATTTTAAACAGAACTGGTATTGCTTTTATTTTATTTTTATTGCTGTGAGTCTGACTGTTTGAT
>CABFOP010086285.1:0-10347 GCA_900683385.1 Anoplogaster cornuta | reverse complement strand
ATCCCCGTCCCTCCAGCCCCATCCGTTTTCCTGAGGCACATCACTTCAAATTTGCACTCACCTACACATTTTCCATCCTGTCATAGATACTCAGTTGGGTTGAAAACTGAAGCGAGCTCCACTCTGAAAACCACTGTGAGCTTTGTTTCAAAACGGTTGTGAATTAGCGAAGCTGCAGATAACTGCCAGCATTTATTCAATAAATAAAATAACAGACCATTTAATAATATATGACTGAAGTGAATTGGCACAATGGGAGACAAAATCTAGAAATACTATTTCCAGCAAGTATGGCGCTTAATTTGGTATTTATTTTATTATGCAGCTCGATACTAGAGCTCCTTAAACTTATGAACTTGGGAAAAATGAACAGTAATTGCAGGCTGTTCTGTATTTTCTTAAAACGTTTTTAACCAAAATATTTAAAGCTGTTTTTCTTAGTTGCTATGCAACACTTCAACCACAAGAGCGGGAGCATGCTGAGAATGTGCCAAATAAATACTACTGCCACAGCTATTCTGCAGGAGAAATATGAGAGGGGCACATGTTCAATAATCACAAGAACATGTAGAACAGTTGTATAAAATGCACAATCATCCATTCATTCATCAGTTGCTCGACCTATGTCAACAGATGATTCCAACCAATAGCTCATTTAATGAGCCATTGTTTACTGTCTGAATGGCTCGGAAACCATTCCACAGCCATATGAGCAGATTTTTTTTTTCATCGCAATCTGCACTTGAACTGCAGAATAAAGCAACGTGGCAGGCGTACCAAGTGCCCTGTGTGAGATATCACTCCCTAATTTGACATGAGAATGCTGCCAGATATGTACACGACTGTCTGTTTCACAAGTCCTTTCAGATTTCACTCAGAGCTAGCCTGGAGCCCGGGCAAGCGTACAACCGCCAAAACAAAAGCAAGCGGGCCAATAGTACTGACTTTCTTCCCGAGCCTACAACCAAGGACTTAAAGCAAGGACAACGTTATGCAAGACATCACATTCAATTCCACTGCCAGCCTCTGAGGCCAGATGATACACATCGAGTGCGTCTGTCTCCCGAGCCCTTAATGTTAATCAACACTCTTTCCAATGCATACTTATGAGTTACAATCTACTCCCCACGTCTTCCCTTTGGCACCTCAAATTAAGTCGCAAATTTGACGGCAAATTAACTTCAACAGTGATGGTAATAGGTCACCTATACAAGGACTTGTGCCATTTCTCACTGAAGCAACGCAGGCCTCGTGAAACCGGGAGGAAGAAATTTAATCAAACAAATGATTTTCATATGAAAGTCAAATTCCGGGAAACACAAAGTCTTGATTCACAGGCAACCTTTATCGTTACGATCACAGAGCCTGAGATTGAACGCACACTGGTATTAGCTGCGACATACAGTCACAATATAGTTGAGATGAGAGGATCGCTTTCTCAAAATATGCGTGTGTGTGTGTGTGTGTGTGGTGGGGGGTGTTGGGACTGTGTGGAACCAACAGAGATCCCCCCCACTTCATCATTGAGTAAATGGCAATGCAGACATGAGCCGCGACTTCACAGCTGCCTCATGGCGGGTGACATTGAAGCCCATGCATGAGCACATCGCTCATCAAAGCGAATGAGGCGTTCGTTTTCTTCTGTCGCCTGTGCACGGGAAAACAACGGAGGCCTCCTCGAGTGCGCGCTTGCACACCTGGAATGTCGAGAAGGGGAATAAAAAAAGAAAGATCCATTTGGTTCCATGTGTCTCTCACACACACCGCTTAATAGACTGTGACCTTCCTCTGTTTGGGAATGGGGATGAATCGGCTAGACCTGGGCGCCATAAAACAGCTCATAGCTGGTGCCGCAATTAACCTGTCCTAAAACAAACAAGAGGCTTTGCTTTAACAACAGGCTTGATTTCTGTGGCGTGAAACTCAAAAGGGCTCACCAGGGTTCGGGTTTTAATCAGTCATTAGTATGCTCATTTCTGCACAGCTGCACTGAGATCTATACAGCTACAAGCGCCGCTCACAACATGCACACTCAATGTGAACAAAACAAACAACAACAACAAAAAATCAAAGCCTTTAGGTCCCAGAAGCTAAAGAATGAACTGCGGTTGAAGGTCTTAAAACACCCCTCAAATCCCCTTGTAGACAAAGAATGTTTGTCTAAAACAGATCATAAAGTGTGAAAAGAACGTAGGAAATAAACAGTAAGCAAACAGTACGATTGTGAATGACTTTTTTTATGTGAAAGCACATCCTCTTGAAATCTCAACCACATAGTTTGAACACAAAAGCTCCACTCTTTCTCCTTAACTGTCCTCCTTCCTCTAAGTGGTACCAGACATCGGCATTTCTTCATTTAGTCCGCTGAAATGGAGGCAAGTTGCTTTTCTTTATTTATTTAACAAAACGAGCTGTAAAGCCAAACATTAGGTCATGGAATATTTTCACCCCGAGAAATAAGTCAATGCCTACAATGAGACATCAAACCCAGTTTAAGTATTCCTACAAAATATGAGCTGGTGAGGACCTTTTCGAAGTCAAGTAGTGCTGTGGGATTTTTCTGCTTTTTAAATAGAACTTTCAACAGTACGGTACACATGCGTTTCCAATTAAGAGCTCTGAGCTAACATCCAAGCCTGGGCCCCATTCACCCCTTCCACGATTGACAAAGTCAAGAGGAAATGTTAAACAGGCATCATAACCATAACAGAGACGGGAGATTTTTCAAAAGCCTTTTACTTTCTGAGCAATAATTAAGACATCATAGTGAATTGATGATCCCAGACTCCAAACATCACACAACCATCTAAATAAAGAAAGAGAACACGCTTAATCATGACTTTGTGAGGCAAGTTCACAGCTAGTGCACTTACATGTACACAGAGCAATTTGTCCTTATGGTGAATGAGGGGAAAAATACAAAGTACCCGTGCAGTGCAAAGACATGATATATGTCTACGCTCTTGATTTGTGAGGATCATAATGAAAACGCACGGTTTACAAGAGGCACGTCATTTGCATTCGGAGTATAATCTAGTTCCCTGGTAGCAGCAGTACCTCCCGACGAGCCTGTCTATGCTCACAGACTCCAATCTGGGCCCTGAGGACCTGTTGGGGGACTCTGATGTTCTGTCTAAATGAATTGACTGCGCTTCTCGATACAGCCCTCCAGTCAACTGACTCCCACCACCAATTCTGTCACCTGTGATAAACCCCATGCATGCTTGGCGACACCGAATCCTGGATCGCATGCCCAGAAAGACCACAATGTTACCCCTGAAAAATATGATTGTTGTTTCCCACCTCGCCCCTATCTGTGCAGAAGCCTTTGGTGTTTGTTACCTCACAGCCCTGCTAGCTCCAGCAGGTGAAGCCTTTATGCAGGATGCCCCCTTCAGGGCATGGTGTTGCTGGAGCCCGGGCAAAGGCATCAACCCCCCCCCCCCAACCCACTTCTATCGTTCCATGTTTCTAAAGAACCGGAGCCAGAGAGAGCTCTGCGTACGAGCTTGCAACTTCGCTGGCTTGATCCGAAAGAAGATCTAACGCTTATTGCGGAGCAGTGGTGCACAGCTGAGGAAGGACAAATGTGTTGACACGTCTACCATGGGATTTCTAGTGTGTCACAACGTGTGCTTTGAATGTGGATCCGTTGCGACTGGAGCTGTAATGCATTAGAATATTTAAAAAAAAGTCCTGCTGCTAAAGATAGCACTGAGTACAACCAAACGACGACTAGCAAACACTGCAGCAAACGATCCGAATCAAAGAGTGGGGCGGACGTGGTGGTTACAGGAAAACAATACTTATCCATCTAAGCTTCGGTTTGGTCAATTCTCGTTTTACCAAATCCCATTAGCATTGATTCTGCATCTCCTTAACGCCGAGCTTTAGGTTTTCCTTGATCGTGCAGAAATCTAAACTCAGATGAAGCGAGCGCGTTTAACCTATTACAGCCTCCAGTGAAGCAGTTGGGGTTTTGGAGAAAGCAGTGTTCTACTGGCGAGGCATTGATCCTCCCACACCCTGGGTTTTCCCAGCGTGTGCAGCGATTCCTGTGCAAAGCCTTCTGAACATTTCTCTCTTCTTCCAGCGGCGATGGTGCTCCTGAGCAAAACCTGCCCTGGATCGAGCATCTCATTTAGTCACCGGGCCCCTTTGATGTGGATTCAGCGCTGCAGTGCATATCATTCGTGTTTGAAGGTTCGGCTTCCACAATACAGCAGGGTTTGAAGTTTCACATATTGCAGGGTGCTACAATGTGATAATCTGGGAGCCGGTTATGCATTATACATTTTTCTTAAAAGAACACCGTAACCTGAAAGTGAAATGTGGGAAAAGGCAGCGCTTCAAGGTATATATTGACAGAAAATGTTTCTGAGACTTCTGGGTGCGGGACGAAACACTCTTTGTTATCTTGAGTATTTCAGAATCAGCTCGACATCTTCTCTCCGAAGGGGGTAAATAACCAAATAAACAGAGTAGAATACCGTTTGACTTGGGTCCGCTGCGCCATTATGAGAACAATTCAGTTGAGTGAACGCCTCTAAAAGGGCACAGAGGATACGAGGGCTCTTTCTCCAGCGTTGGCAGTGAGCAACAGAAATCTCCTTCTCCAGCTCATTTCACAAGGAAGTTGATACATACCTCGGGGCGGTTCCTTCAATGTCTTCTTAAATAAAACATGAAAACTCCGTGTCGGGGTCTACATCTTAACTGAGGAGGCAGACCAAACTGAATTCACGGCTTCAATTTACTATGAGAGGGGTGGAAATAATCCCGTGTTGAAAAAATTCGCAATCCGAATTTTCGGAGCTGCAATTGACTTAAACAGTTCTGAGTGGGCAGAGTGAGCCCACCGGTTCCCACAATCCAACGGCATCGAGCACATCAGATTGAACATTTTTGGGCAGTTGGCAGTTAATGTCTCCGAGTGAGTGATGTGTATGCAAACGCCTCTGATCTTCATAATTAAAGAGTGTTTGCATGGAGGTGCACAGCTCTGCATCTCTTTTTAAAAAGGATGTTTACTGTCTCCAGAGCATGGAGATGCTGGCAGCCTGAGGGCCCGCCAGCCTTCCTCTCCCTCTCGCTCTCTCTCTCTCTGTATCTCTCTTGTTGCTAAATACACACACATACACACACTCGCACAAACTACACACTGTACTGACACTTACAAACAAAAAACCCACACACAAGGAAATGGCTGCGCTTTCACAAACATCAGCCTGTCAATTAGCCTATGCACTCATTTCTCCTTGGAAGGGAATTATTTTTCAGCTGGATGCTTTTTCTTTGTTTATTGTGAGCACACCAAAGCCTTATCAGCAGCTAATCACTGCATGTCAAATTTAACAACTTATTGCGGTCAGTAAAAAAACACACAAAAAAAACACATTCAGTGAATAATCTTGAGTTCTGATTGCTATTTTAGATTTGGACAATCACCAATTTATTTTAGATGCAGGGAGAAGATCAACGTTTCTGTGATATAATTTGTTGTGACATGTTAATTGCATCTACTTGTAATTCTCCCTAATTGATGTTTGATATGTCTCAGGAAATTAGGCCAACTAGATAACATTGCAAATATTATGAATTTGCACACCGCCCCCCCTCCTCCTTTCTCTTTCCGTGGCAGGTCTGATGAATTTGCACCGCCTAAAACTGTAATACGTCAACGTGCCGTGCAGCTATGCTCTGTATTCCCAGGGCTGCCTGGCTGACAAATCTAAGGTTACAGGCATACTACTGTACATTCAAAACACATTCAGGCACACTTCAGAAGGCCAGAAAAGACTAACCTGGGCAATTTTCACCGAGTTCTGGGTGGAACCGCCGGCATGGTATTCCACCTTGCTCTTCTTGACAATTTCTTCAAACCTGAAATACACAGAGGTGCAATATATAAGAGTTATCGTGAGAGAAAAAACATTCAAGGTTAACCACCCACCCGCAGAGTTAGTAAACAGGAAACCCAAGACCAGACCGTAGAAAAAAAGAGGCATAGTTGAGCCACCAAATATAGCCAGCTTGTAACATGGGCCAAAAACAATGAGGCTATCTGTTCTCAACACATTATAACATGCAAAGGAGCAGCAAGGTATAATTTAAGAGTGCTACGAAACACCATTTAGTCAATACGACGTCTATAGGGAGGGGTTGTAGACCAACTGTAAACACAGAGGATGGGAAAATGTTATTTATGGGGCCTTCTTAAGGCTGGAGTCAACACTTTCAAAGAGGCAGTTTGTGTTGGATCATGTGTCCACGAAGAACAAGAAATGAGATCATACTTAATTGCCATTTAATAAGATCTGCAGAATAGATTCCGTAATTGTTGTTCAAAGGAAAACTGGAGTAGTCTTTTTACTAATGCCTGTTTTGGTTTTTGTAACTCACCATCTATTAAGGGTTCAGTCATCAGGCATATTCTCAAACACTCCCATGTTTTATTGCTTGTGAAGAACTCAGCAGTGTATTAACTCCGCACTATAATAAACTGTGAAGCGGTATACATTTTTATCCACGCACCAACTGTGACTTCCCAGGTGAACGTTGTTTATATAAACTTGAAAGAAACAGTGGAATTTGTTAAATGCTTCATCACAAATGCTGCGAGGAGGAGTTTAAAGGAGGTGCTTAAAGCCTAAATGTCAGTTTGGTAAAGGCAACAAAGGAACATTGTCCCCACATGGTTGTAGTTTGCCACAGAGTATTAAAGCAAGATGAGTAGTGAAAGTCATTTATAAAAGAATTTGAACTGCTCCCTCAAATGACACGCCTGCAACGAAGAAAGACTCTTATAATCACTTTGGCGGATTGGCAGTTTTTTATTTTCTAGTTCATAGGTGATGTTTTCAGACAATTAAAAAGTCTGCCTTATACACAACAACTCATAGCCACGATAACGTATTTAGGGAGAGACCTCATGTGATTAAATGTTTGATGTCTCAACCATAATGCAAGATTCAGAATGACTGTAACAGACTAAACACAATAAGTAAAGGAAACAGAGACGTCATTGGGGAACGGGGAGTAAACAACTGCTGAGTTTTCAAACATAAAGCGCTGGAACACCCCTTGGGTTTACAGTGTAATAATACTGGAGATACTTCTATCATCTTTGTCTTTTTCCACCATGCTACCATCGAGATAGCTGTATGGATATCGCATGCTCAGGCGTGACATGATGCAAAGCCTAAGCTACGCTGCGAGATGGAGTCTTTACCTGGGGAGCCGAGAACATGAATAATGTGTATTCTCCACGTCGTTCACCTCCCACAGGGCCGGCTAGATAAACGTGTCCGCCCTGCTAAGGAAACTGACCTAACTGCAGTCAAGATGATGTGCCACATTAGGAGGTCCTTGGCATTTTTTTTTTCAACTGTGAATTGAAAACTGTCCATTTGAAAAGGTGTATTTACATCAGGGAACACTTTCAATGCCACGGTGAATGGTTCAAGGTACACCATACCATTCCCACTGGTTTTATGTGTAATTCCACCTTAAATGAACTGAGCCAGAGGAGTTGTTCAGAAAATGCCCAAGTAGAATCCCAAGGGGTGCGGGTTATGTTAAATCCATACTATACAGTGTGAATGCTTTCCCTTTTAAAAGGATAAAAAAAACATTTTCAGGGGGTCAAAGGTCCCAAGTTTGGTTGAGTACGCTTGAATGACAGGGTTGAACCTGAACATAATCTGTGTTTCTTTTTTGCAACCGTGAATTGAAAACTGTCCATTTGAAAAGGTGTATTTACATCAGGGGAAATTTTCAATTGCCGTGGTGAATGGTTCAAGGTACACCATACCACACATTGGTGTGCTCATTGCATTTTATATTATACTGTGCTGCATCCGTGTATATTTTCATACACTATTATATCATCCGCATACGTGTATATTTTCATACACTATACATTATGTTGTATTATACTATATGACTATTATTATTATTACTATATACCATACTATGTACCTTACTGATGTGTGAATACTGTGTGAATACTGTGTGCATACTATACTTCCTGTTTTTCCTGCTGTTGTAACGCCCAAATTTCCCCCACCGGGGATTAATAAAGTCTATTAATTAATTAATACCATTCCCACTGGTTTTATGTGTAATTCAACCTTAAATGAACTGAGCCAGAGGAGTTGTTCAGAAAATGCCCAAGTATAATCTAATCCCAAGGGGTGCGGGTTATGTTAAATCCATACTATACAGTGTGAATGCTTTCCCTTTTAAAAGGATAAAAAAAAACATTTTCAGGGGGTCAAAGGTCCCAAGTTTGGTTGAGTACGCTTGAATGACATAATAATCATAATCTGTGTACATTGTAACACTGGGGACTTATTTCCTGTAGATGCTTACTTCAAAAACCGAGTAATTTATGTGCAGACTGCGTCATGGTTTACCAACACATGTCATCTAGAGGTGTTCAATACACCACCTGGTATAACTAGGCATGGCCGCATTTCGAAGAAGTGTGAAAGTAACCTTTACTGCTTGAAAGAAAGTCTGCATATCATGTATCAAGGCGCGGGGTCTACCCAGGGCACAATGTTCCTCATAAAGAAAAAAAACTTTCCATGCAAGTGGAAAATATGCTAACCAGGAAAAAAAAAATTCCTTCCTGAGACACCTGCTATGACTCATTGACAAAGGAAGAATTTGAGCACTGTGGGTGTTTATAACATGAAGGCAGTCGAGGGACTCCAGAACCCATTTCAAATAGACACACAGCTTCTGAGGATTTCAGCTTTTTTTTTTTCTTCTTCCTTCCTAGAAATATTTGCTCCACCTTCCAGTGCAGACAGCATGGGGCCCTGCTCTCGGACGCCTCGAAAATCCCATCCGAAAGGGAGCAGCTGCCTCGAGACCTTTACACCCTCAAACATCATGTGATCCCCTAGTAGTGACACCGTAAACGGCCCCCTTGGCCATTTAGGGAGAGAAAATCCCTCTCCATCTACTGCGGTCTAAGCTCACTATGTGATGGGGAGGGAGTGGGAGAAAAAATAAATGGGTTTTGAACAAAATGTCCTCTACTAGTAACCTATGCTTTTTAAAACTGGCTGGTGTTGTTCAGTGGCCATGCATTCCACTAATACATGGATGTCCTCTGTTATATAACATGTGTTTTACAAGAGACTGCCCCTGACACTCCGTTTAAATGTCACTCTTAACTAGGGGCTCTGTGTTATTTTTCAATTTCATACCTTCCAATTTGTGACTAATGGAGGCACTTATTTATTCAGATTAAATCAAATCAAATTTAATGGGGGGGAATTAGGCTACTGAATGCAATATTTGTATTCAGGGGGATATTAAGAGTCATACTCCAGCCCTAATACCGCTACATCTCTCTAGCTTAGCGCAAATTGTCGGGGGCAGATCACACACGTCAGGGAACATCTTGTTGTTTACATTCCTGGGGTGGGAGCCCCCCGCCGCCCTTTCTCATCAAGGGAAATATGAGCGCTTCCAAAGTACTATGAGTGCTCTCTGCCCCCGAATGACTCACGAGTTCCTCTTTCGCCCCCCCTCAAAAAAAAGCTACCAGAGTGGATTATTTACATGAGGCAATAATTCAAGATTTGTTCCTCTAAAGTCTCTTAGCACGGCGAGGCCCATTTACCCGATCCCTCTTCATTCCCCCTTTTGATGTTAGCCTATCTCAATAAGACCGGATGAGTGCCCTAAAATCCCCATCGAGTGATTCCGCGGGAAGAACAAGTCTCTGTTAATCAATGGCTAGATTGGATCTGGATTCCTCGGGAGTGGGTCCGCCTGAAAGCCCTCCCGAGTGTTTGAGTGCGCGCCGGGGTAATTCATCGCTAATGATCACCGGGGCGCCCCGCTCTTCCTCCTTCTTCGCCCGGTTCGTCCTTATTTAATTGCCCCCCCCGTTCGTGGTTTTAAACAGCTTACAAATCACAAGGACGGGGCAGGGAAACACGATCAAACAGCCCCGATCGCTAATCAGGAGGGGAGGGTGAGCGAAGGAGTGAGAGGGACCGGGGCTTCTCCTGAGGGATTAGGAGAGGGGGGTACAGGAACAGTAAATTATCTGTGCTTCAAGTGCAGCAGGCAGGTACATTTGAACAGGCAGAGCCATCATTCTCCCTCGCCCTCTCTCTCTCTCACACACACACACACACAAATAGAGAGGGGCAATACAGCTAAAAGGCTTCAGTAATCCCAGTTTCAACAGAGGCATCTGGAGTGGAGACAGGTTCTGCAATGATTAGATTCCCCCAATCAGTGTGTGCATCCTACACCAGCCCTTCCTTGGTAGTCTGGAGGCAGTACAAGGCCTGATGCACAGTAATTGTTTCCATAGGT
>CABFOP010086242.1:0-13784 GCA_900683385.1 Anoplogaster cornuta | reverse complement strand
CTGGATGTGTGTGTTTGCGGTTCACCACTTCCTGCATGCTGCGTGTGTGACCATCAAAGCGTGGATTAATAAAGTGTATCTTCTTCATCGTCATTTATATACAGTAAAGCTGTAACTCTGGCCTTTTGAAATTCCTGGGGGACTTTTGATTGGGGAATTGAAAGGTGTATAATGTTTGTGACATAGGGAGGAATAACCACTGCAGCATGAACTTAGCTGGCAAACCAGTGAGAATATACTTAAGAAACATACTTAAGTATTTAAGTATTAAAGGTAGTACGAGCAATTATGAGTGTTTAGGTTTCGTTTTGTGTTTTCCTCATTAGCAGCGAGCAAAGAATTGCGCCGTACGTTGCCGAAATGTGGACTGGTGTGGTAAATGTGGTGTCCAGAAGTCCGCTTGCCCAATATAGTTTGGTTACGGTGTTTCAGCTACAAAAGTCCATATCGCGGCGTAGTCCAGTCGCTAATTCTGGGAGATGGATTTCCTGAATGCTTTCCTCGGTTGCAGCGACCAAAGAATGGCGAATTACAGCACCGAACCCCACCGACATGAAGACGGGTGTGGGAAATGTGGTGTCAAATCAAATCAAATCACATTTATTTTTATAGCCCTAAATCACTGTTACAGTCTCAAAGGGCTTCACAGTGCCCAACATGTGAAACAGTAAATGGTTAGTACACGACATCCCCCAACCTTAGACCCTCAGAAAGGATGAGGAAAAACTCCCAAAAAAGCCTTTTAGGAAAAACTCAGAGAGGGATCCCCCTACCAGGACGGTTGGGCGTGCAATAGATGCCGTGTTTGGGAAAGCAGTGTCTACACAATGCATAAAAGTTTGTTTTGGCGGGGCATCCAGATCTGATGTGGAGCATCACAGCATGTCCAGAACTCTGCTTGTCCGTTGTAGCTTGGTTAGTGTTTTTTCCCGATAACAGTCCTCGTCTCACCATGGTCCAGTATCTACTACTCGGAGTCTGACTTCCTGGTTGTTGGGAATGCAAGTTGACAGGCAGGTAGGTACGTCATCCAATCATTTAATTGCAGCTGAATGGGCCATCTAATCTTTAATTTGAGCTGAAGTAAGTTAACAGTCCAATCATTTCATTCGGACCGAATGAATTGATTGGACGGACTTATTACAGTATTACAGCTGCTACAGACACCGGATTTTTTTCCATTTTTCTTTCAGAGGACTTGATTTATTGATTTCTGTCGGGATATAAAGACAATTTCTACTAATATAACCAAAAAATGCTGCTCATAACATTGCTCGTACTACCTTTAAGTAAGTAAGTATTAAGAATATACTTAAGTATTTTGTGATTAAATCAACAGACCCTGCTATCATGGCTGATTTCATCGAAAGTGAAGCGGAGGAATCTGAGGAGGAATTATTCGAGACGTCTGGTGATCAGAAAAAAGCACAGAAACATGGGGAGGTCAATCATGGTAAGGTGAACCTGTGGATAATTTGCGATATTTTGTGACTGAAAACAAACGCTATCCTTCTTCCATGTTCGACCAGCTTGCGGAATTTGTACAATATTGCAATATGCAGTTTGGCTTTCGGCTGGTTCAGTGCCTCATAAGCCTGGTGATGCTTGTGTATCGGTTTTGACTCCACAGATGAGGAAGAGGAGGAAGAGAACACAGAGGATCAAGATGAGCACGGAAACCTTCGCGGTCTGATTGATGATGGTGTGGACAGAGATGAAGATGAAGAGGAGGAAGATGAAGGCAAGAGGGATGAAGAAGAAGAAGACAGTGACTCCGGGGAAGAAATAGGGCACCGCAAAAGGAAGCGAAGTCAGTGTTTCCTCATGCCACAGTCCCTGTCTTCAGTAGAGCATGCAATGGCTACACATTGATGATGTTTTACATCTGTCTACAGGTTATGATGACCGCTTGGACGATGATGATATTGATCTTATTGAAGAGAATCTGGGAGTAAAAGTGAAAAGGGTAATCTCAGGTTTATGCACTCTACATAACATTAACGACTGGTTTATAAATTCTTGTTTATTTACCGATCATATACTCTTATTCTCCTTCTCTCTCCCTTACTGTCACCAGCAAAAGTTCAGACGTTTACGAGACATGTCTGAGGATGAAGATGAGGAAGGGGATGATGATGTCAGAGAGGCCCACGAGAAGGACATGATAGCAGATGAGATCTTCATGGGAGTGAGTGGCGTGGATGACCGCAAGGCATCTGTGGATCTGCCTTTACGTCCTGGAGAAGAAGACGACGATGACGAGGAATCTGGTATGAAGATCCTGCTTGATGTAAAATGATTTGATAATTGACTTGTTTTGACGTCCATGCATGTCTTAAATCTCGTCTATCTCTAATCTCGAATTCCCAGATATTGATGACTTTATTGTGGATGATGATGGTCAACCTTTGAAGAAACCCAAATGGAGGAAGAAGTTGCCAGGATACACGGATGCGTAAGTGATTCTGACCTGAACGTCTGCCTGCTATTTCATTTTGAAAGTCGTCATCCCTGCGTTGTTCACCTTCTCAGTAATCATCAAAACCTTTCCCACAGAGCTCTCCAGGAGGCCCAGGAAATATTCGGAGGGGATTTTGACTTTGCAGATTTCGACACGGAGGCCTATGATGACGCAGAGGATGAGGAAGAAGATGCGGAAGACGAGTCCTGGGAACGGCCAAAGAAGCAGGCCAAAAAGAGGGCGGGCCGTCGCAGTATCTTTGAGATCTATGAGCCGAGTGAGCTGGAGAGCAGTCACATGACAGACCAGGACAACGAGATCCGCACCACAGACATGCCGGAGAGGTTCCAGGTGTGAATGAAGACCTTCACCTTTATCTACATTTCTACCTAATATTATCACATTGCAGGGTATAAGGACATGGCATATGTTACGCCAGTGAACAGGCTTTTTCTTGTATTCACTTTCTGTAGTCTGACTTCTGTGACTTTGTTGTTTGCAGTTGCGATCCATTCCTGTAAAGCCGGCAGAGGATGATGAGCTGGAGGAAGAGGCTGAGTGGATCTACAGGAATGCCTTCTCCACTCCTACCATTTCAATGCAGGTAAAGATGTTTGTTGGCTAAGGATGAACCAACATATCTGCTTAATATAGCAGTCTGAGTTATCCATTCTTATTTGTTTTAAACCCAGGAAAATGCTGACTACTTGGAAAGAGGCCCGACTACTAATTTCAGCAAAAAGGGTCCCAGCATGATCCAAAAAATCAAAGAGGCTCTGAATTTTATGAGGAACCAACACTTTGAGGTTTTCATTATTCTTATTTGTTTTCATACAACAGAAAATAAAGTTTTGTTAATTTTCACAGCAGATTTCAAACGTCAAAGTTCATTTAAAAACCTTCTGAATGTCCTCCTAGGTTCCATTCATAGCCTTCTACAGGAAGGAGTATGTGGAGCCAGAGCTCAATATCAATGACCTGTGGAAGGTGTGGCAGTGGGATGAAAAGGTGATCAGTGACTCGTGCCTCTTCTCTATGTATTAAATATTCTGAATGAAGCCTAAACCCAACTATTTTTTTATAGTGGACCCAGCTGAAGACGCGTAAACAGAACCTGACCCGCCTTTTCCAGAGGATGCAGGCCTTCCAGTTTGAGCAGATCTCAGCAGACCCAGATAAACCACTGTCTGATGGCATCCGCCCCCTCGATATTACAGACCTAGACAGGTATGGCCTCATTGAATGCTCTCTATTTTCGTCTTTGTTATTACAAATGCAAAAAGAAAGTGAACATGTCATTGTATTTGTGGACTTGTCCAGGTTAAAGAATGTCCAGTCAGGCGATGAACTGAGCGACGTCTACAACCACTTCCTTCTGTACTACGGCCGAGACATACCAAAGATGCAAAATGGGTCCAAGTCCAGGTCGAAGAAGTTGAAAAAGAATAAAGAATTGGATGGAGAGAGTAGGTTTCTATTCTAGTCCTCAGATTTGATGTTTATTATTGTTAAATCGCAAACACATCTGTAACATGTCTTCCATTCACAGGGGAGCAGGAACCAGAGGAGCGGGAGCAAGACGAAGAGGAGGAAGAGAAGCATCTTAAAGGGCCTGACCTGAAGCTTGCATCACGTAGGGACATGTACAGTATCTGCCAGAGTGCTGGACTGGGTGTGTAACCTCACTATTATCTCTCACAAGAAGTCACTGTTAGCCATTTAGGGATGTGTGATTTTTAACGCACATTTGTATTTACACAAGATATATTTTTATTAAAGGTGCTACATGTAGCATTTTAATATCAATAGCTCATTGCCACATTGCATTTGAGACATTGGTGTAATTAAAACACACAAGACCATTGCTGAGAAGACTGGCAACCTCTACACAGCCTCTACACTGCAGAGGCTGTGTAGGTGTGCAACAGGAACCGTTCTTACTTTGGAATGAATACATAATACACGTTAATACACTTAGTTTACGCCATCAGAATCGATATTTGTTTTTATCGGCTCTGATCCTCCTTCTTGCTCTTCAAAACAAATACATGCAAAGCGACGTTGGGGAGGGGGGACAAGGAGTAATATCCTCTTTGCAACAGGAAGCAGCAGGGTTTATGGGGTTTAGCTCCTTTAACATATGTTGTGTGTCTTGAGAGTAAGAACTGCAAATGTGGAATCCCCAATCCACCATTTTTCATGCAGCTCCTCCTTATGGATGTGAAATAAAACCATTGTGCTCATTTGAAATGCAGGTGTATACAGTAACAATCCTGTACTAGAGGATAATGTGTGTTGGGTGCACTTTGGTACCATGGAAAAATGGTTGAGGCCATTATATACTGTTTTTGACCTTTCTGGTCTGGTCAGATGGACTGGCAAAGAAGTTTGGTCTGACTCCAGAGCAGTTTGGAGAGAACCTGCGGGATAGTTACCAGCGGCACGAGACAGAGCAGTTTCCTGCAGAGCCTCTGGAGCTGGCCAAGGACTACATCTGCAGGTCGGCCAAACACCGCCTGCTAACTGGTCTTCTATCGTATATACTGTGAGCATGCCTGTCACCTATTCACAACACTACGTGACAACCTCGCCTCTCTGTCTATGTCCAGTCAGTTCAGTACAGCGGAGGCAGTGCTGGAGGGCACTCGTTACATGGTGGCTATGCAGATTGCCCGGGAGCCTCTGGTGAGACATGTGCTGCGACAGACGTTCCAAGAGAGGGCCAAGATCAACATCAAGCCCACCAAGAAAGGCAAAAAGGTACACTATTAAAACAATTAGAATCACAGGTAATCCAGCTTCAAAATGTTTTTTGTTTTGTTTTTAAATCAAATCAATTCATGACATAATGACTTAATGTACGGGCAGTCAGCTTTCACCTGAAGATGTCTTCATCAGTATTCAACTCAAAATTACCTTTAGGCAGCCTGCCCAAGATTTTGCAATGCAGGGGGGGAAAAAACGACTGTATATGTTCACGATTCACAACATCAATACCTCATTCAAAGTTCTGTGTGGCTCTTTCTCTCCCATCTGTTCATCTCATAGGACATAGATGAGGCCCACTATGGCTACTCATTCAAGTACTTGAAGAACAAGCCAGTGAAGGAGCTGAATGGAGACCAGTTCCTCAGGATGTGTCAGGCAGAGGAAGAGGGATTGATCACCATCAGCATCTGTATTGACCTGATAGGAGTGAAGGGGTGAGTATTATTTTATTTTATTTTATTGTATTGTATTACTACTACTACACAAATGTTAAATCTGCCTGTACTTAAGACCAATGTTTCACCTGTGACCCATTGTCCTATTCTGACACTAAGATATTGGTGGGCTTGGGCTTGGCTGCTATCACAAAAGAAAGAACATCTTATCAGTGTGTTGCAACTTGATAGACAAGTTCAAATAGTAGGGCAAATGTAAAACTTGGTGAAAATGTCTTAAACTGACCACTGAGCCATATCTGTGTCCTTGTTGTGCAGGTACGGTGACCAGACCTATTTTGAGGAGATCAAGCAGTTTTATTACAGAGATGAGTTCAGCCACCAGGTTCAGGAGTGGAATCGGCAACGCACCCTGGCCATTGAGCGTTCCCTCAAGCACTTTCTCTACCCTCAGATGGCTAAAGAGCTGAGGAATAAGCTGGTAGCTGAGGCAAAAGAAAACATTATCAAGGTATATCATTGCCAACAAGATCAACAATTCCTCTTCAGTAAAAGAATACAAATTGAAGTTGATAGTGTAAATGCTGTTCTTCTCAGTACTTAGTAGCTTTTATTTCTTTTACATTTTCAGTATTACAATGGTATTGATAACTTATTTTCTTATTCTGACATTGACTTTCCAAAGCAGGCGGCTCAGAGCATTGATGTATATTGAGCCCATAGTATTGTGATAGTGGTTGCCACCCCTCAGGCCTGCAGCAGGAAGCTGTATAACTGGCTGAAGGTGGCGCCCTATCGCCCCGACCAGCAGCTGGAGGAGGAGGAGGATGAGGACCTGATGGCTGAGGCCCAGGGCAAGGGGATCCGCGTTCTGGGAGTGGCCTTCACATCCAGCAGGTAGGTTATGCTGCTCCGTCTTTGGCTTCAGAGCCTTTTTGGTGTAGTGCTGCGTAGTGGTTTACGTAATCCTTCTGTTGTCCCTCAGAGACACCCCGGTGTTCTGTGCTTTAGTGAATGGCGATGGAGAGATGGGGGATTTCCTGCGGCTTCCTTACTTTCTGAAGAGGAGAAATGCATGGAGAGAGGATGAGAGGGAAAGGAAGGTGATGTCTCTGTTGATTACTCTATGTGCATTACCTTAATCTATGGATGGCATGGTTATAAATAAGCTTTCTGATTCGGTGTGACAATATTAGCTCCACGATATTGACACCCTGAAGAGGTTCCTGAAAAGCAAGAAGCCTCAAATCATTGCTGTGACTGGAGAGAACAGGTCAGTCGCCCTGTTTCCCCTTTTTTCCTCGACTTCCTCTGACTAGTAAAGAACACTGCTGAAATGTATTGGTCTCGCTTGTGGTGCAACCTCAGGGACGCCCAGTTGGTCATCGACGACATAAAGCGCACTGTCAGTGAGCTGGAGCAAGAGTCTTCTTTTCCCTCCATAGCAGTGGAACTGGTTGACAATGAGCTTGCCATCCTCTACATGAACAGCAAGAAGTCGGAGGTCAGCCGACACATTTGAACTCTCCCACCTCACAAAAACTGTGTTGTGTCTCTCTTTCTGTCTCTCTTTCTCTCCCTCCATCTCGTAATACTCAGCCTTTTGTCTCACTCCTTTATGCCTACGATACAGACGGATTTCCGCGATTACCCTCCTCTCCTGAGACAAGCTGTATCTGTGGCCAGGAAGATCCAGGACCCTCTAGTTGAGTATGCACAAGTATGCAGCAGTGATGAGGACATCCTGTGTCTGAAACTCCACCCCCTTCAGGTAAAGTCATCTGTAAGACTGCAGTAGAGCGACAAACGTGTGTTATTGCAGGTATTAATTGCATTAATTTCAGGTTGAGCTACATACAAATCACAATCAGTGAATAAACAGTGAATTCACAAGGACTCTCATTCAGTTATTTGATGCTGACAGACCGAAACATATGGTGATACAACACCTCAAATATGATTATCACATATCCAAATATCTGTCATCGGGTCTATATGAGGATTCTGATCGTCCTATAATTTCCGTTTAGGATTATGTGGTCAAGGAGGATCTGCTGAATGCTCTGCAGTGCGAGTTCATCAACCGGGTCAACGAGGTGGGTGTGGACGTGAACCGTGCCATGGCTCACCCGTACACCCAGAGTTTAGTCCAGTACATTTGTGGCCTGGGTCCCAGGAAAGGAGCCCATCTTCTGAAGGTAAGAGAGGGGCCCGCAATCGGTTTCCCCCGTTTCCTTTAGCCCTGCTTATAATGTGCTTTCTGTGTGTGAAGCTGCAGCATTTGTTGTAGATCGTATGTAATTTCGGTTTCAGATCCTGAAGCAGAACAACACTCGTTTGGAAAATCGTACTCAGCTGGTCACAATGTGTCACATGGGCCCCAAAGTCTTCATTAACTGTGCCGGATTCATTAAGATCGACACGGCCTCTCTGGGAGATAGGTCAGACTAAATGGAGATAGTATACATGATCAAAACAATACAGCACACAATACACCCAACAAGATTTTAGAACCTGTTTATGTTGATATTGACAGAAAAATTGCTTACCACGACATCACTGGTCATGTCTATGCAAGATTGTTGGCTAAAACAGAAGTTTACTAATTCATGTTGGCGTATGAGAAAATGCAGCAGTAGCAATTAGTGCTATGCAATAATGTGGCAGATTTTCAAGCAAATCTATGTATTTGCATCATTCCCAGTGTGTTGATTCATTGTAAGTATCTCTTAACACCTAACAAACAATAACAATAACCTGAGTTTAACGCATGAGAGAATGTACCAACAGCACTATCATTTAGAGTGGCAAGCATTAGTGCAGCATTTTCAAGAAAATCTTTTTATTAGCATCATTGCTCGTGCGTTGCTTCATTGTTTGAAAGAAGCTCATCGCAAGGTATCCCTCTGCAGCACTGACTCCTACATTGAGGTTCTGGATGGTTCGCGGGTTCACCCAGAGACCTACGAGTGGGCGCGCAAGATGGCCGTGGATGCTTTGGAGTATGATGAGTCAGCGGAGGATGCCAACCCAGCCGGAGCGCTGGAAGAGATCCTGGAAAACCCGGAGCGGCTGAAAGACCTGGACCTGGATGCCTTTGCCGAGGAGCTGGAGAGGCAGGTCAGTGTGAATACTGGAACGCTGCTACATTGTGATAACAGTGTAATCCTCTCTAAGCTTATTTGAACTCTGGAGCGTTTACTCCTTTAGTTCATTTTTTTTGGGCAGGTGAACAATGCCATTTAATCTCGGTTGTGCACCAAATTTCCACACCAAGAAGAGTTTCTCTCCTCTTCCAAATGAACTGTAGTGTGTGGTTCATTAGGAGTGAGACAGTAATCCAAACCTACTACAGGAAACAAGCTCAAAATATGTGGTTTTATGGGTAAAAGGAGACGGATGTTAACATCTGACAGCCAACAGTTACTCCTAGAATAACAAAATGAACCGAGGGCAAACCGCAGTCTGAAGCTCATATTCAGCTATTTCTTCACGTGTTCTTACCTGGTATGAACACCAGAGAAGGTAGATTACGGCATAGAGCGCAGGCAAGTCCGTGTGATCGTAACAATGCGTGTGTTCTCTAGGGTTATGGAAACAAGGGCATCACTCTGTATGACATCCGTGCCGAGCTGAGTTGTAGATACAAGGATCTGAGGTCCACCTACAGGGGTCCTAACACAGAGGAGATCTTCAACTTACTCACCAAGGAGACGCCAGAGACGTTCTACATAGGTAATTCAAATACATTACAGCTGGTTAGGGTGTTTCAGCTGCATTTGTTTGAATCTGATGTTTGGTGTTTGGTATGAATCTCAGAAGTGGACGTCAACAGTCTGGGTTGCTCCCTGCAGGTAAACTGGTTACCAGCGTGGTGATAGGCATTGCTCACCGGCGCCCCCAGGGGGAGAGTTATGACCAAGCTATAAGGAATGATGAGACAGGTCTGTGGCAGTGCCCTTTCTGTCATCAGGACAACTTTCCTGAACTCAGTGAGGTGAGGAGGGATGCAGTGGAGAGCAAACACACCTACATTCAGTTTACACACCTTATTTCTGGCATTAAATGTAAATCTTGTTGATCCACTTCCCTTTGAGGAATAAAAACCCAAATGAGAAATCATCACTGGTCATGACTATGAAATATTTCCTTACTGTTTGATTCATGCTAATGAATAAGAGAAGATGTGTAACCAGAGCAGTAGCAATTAGTGTGGCTTGCAAGTGACTCTTGTTATTTCCCTTCCAGGTGTGGAATCATTTCGACAGTGGCTCCTGTCCCGGTCAGGCTATAGGTGTGCGCTGCCGCTTGGACAATGGAGTCACTGGCTTTGTCCCCACTAAGTTCCTTAGTGACAAGGTGGTCAAGCATCCTGAGGAAAGAGTGAAGGTTGTGCTGTGTATTTGAATTTTCAAGTGTAATTTGTTATTTCTAATGCAATAATATATTTGTTATACTGTCATCCAGTTATAGGACGCTGATTGTCTTTGCACTCTTTGGTGTTACGTGTTTAACCAGACGAGCTGACTTATATTACAATTTTCCTGGTTTTACAAATAGATCAGATTCAGCATTTTATAATATTATTTCCATTAAGCAATGCTGACTTCCTGACGTTCCTTCGGGCTTTGCCCACTAGATGTCGCGAGCAATGCATGCCTTCAGTTCAATCACGAGAGGCTAGGATTACAATTCTAAACATTTATCAACAGCATGAGAAATGTGCGTGAGCATAGGTGTGGAGTAGACTCCCAGAGAGATCCAGCGATAGGGTGAAGAAGCTTGGACGATGGATTGGACGATGCAGGCCTGGGGGCGTGCTTGTACCTGCTGACAACATACAAATGGGAGAGGTAGTCTAAATTTACGCTAAGCTTCATATGAATTGATTGTATGGCCGTGTGCTCATATCTGTAGGTGGGTATGACCGTGCACTGCAGAATCATGAAGATTGACATAGAGAAGCTCAGCGTGGACCTTACCTGTCGGACGTCAGACTTGTCAGACAAGAACAACGACTGGAAGCTTCCCAAAGACACCTACTATGACTTTGATGCCGAGAATGAAGACGTGAAAAAGGAGGAGGAGGCAAAGATGAAACAGCAGAGAACAAGTTGGTCCCATATCTTTAACTGATAAATACTGTAGATGGAATTATGTTTTGCTTATTACTTATCTCCTTCCCTCTTTGCCCTATAGCCTACATCAAGAGAGTGATCGCCCACCCTTCCTTCCACAACATCAACTTTAAGCAGGCAGAGAAGATGATGGAGTCCATGGACCAGGGAGATCTGATCATCAGGCCAAGCAGCAAAGGGGAGAACCACCTGACTGTCACCTGGAAGGTGGCTGAAGGAATCTACCAGCACATTGACGTACGGGAGGAGGGCAAGGAGAATGCCTTTAGCCTGGGACATACCCTCTGGATCAACAATGAAGTAAGGATTTGTGACAAACTTGTTAGTTTTACAGATTTGTGAATATTTAAATTTGTACTTTTCATATTTCATATTCTTTTCCACCAGGAATTTGAGGATCTGGATGAAATAACAGCCCGATACGTTCAACCAATGGCTGCATTTGCCCGTGATCTACTTGGTCACAAATATTTTCAAGAATGCAGTGGTGGTGACAGAAAGGGAGTAATATATTGCTAGTATGGATAATTTGCAATTGCATTAGGGCAAATGTCTGTTATTGTTGAATGGTTAATATCTACCTTTGCTGGTGAGTGTGAAGATTATAAAAGATGAGACAATGTTTGACCCTTTTGAGGTTTTCTTTGACAATCATCAGCTGCTGCTTTTCTGAATTACAGAAAATGGAGGAGGTCCTGGTGAAAAGCAAGAAGGAGAAACCTACTTTCATCCCTTACTATGTCTCTGCCTGTAGAGAGCTGCCAGGGAAGTTCCTGCTTGGTTACCAGCCCAGAGGAAAGCCAAGGTTAGCTGGGCACTGCCAACCACCACCCACTGCTTTTGTGATGTTAATGAATACCCATTCAACCCATTTCTATACATATAGAAGTGTTGAAGATGCACTTGGACAATGTCAACAATCACCTCTTGTGCCAGATTGGAGCTCCTCACACCCAAACATAAAACATGACGGCTTTTTGTCTTTGCCAAAAAACACATGATTACTGGGCTTGTATAAAGGCAGGAAAAGGCATGGAAAACAGCATTAACCCTTACAAGATTTTAGCAGTAGAGTGCATCATCAGTCAAATCTTTGCATTGATATGTTGCCCTAAAAAAGATTTTTTTAGTAAATGTTTTGTTGTAAATTTTGCATAACTTAATTTAATTTAATTTAATTTAATTTAATTTAATTTAATTTAATTTAATTTAATTTAATTTAATTTAATTTAATCCCCTTTGTTGCAGAAACTACTAGATATTCTTGCACAGACCAGACTGAAAATGTGCATAAAAATGTTGTAATACTATCCTCCTGGTACATCCCACAATGCAATGCAAAGAGCTTTTGAGTGTAATGCATGTCCTACAGTTGCCATTTGGATTATTTACACTGTGGGATGTTAATGCTATTTTAATGCACTCAGTCTAATCTATTCAAAGCAATTAGGAATCACTAGATCATTACATTGCTTTTCTGACTTCAACCTTTCAGGACAATTAGGCATTGTTAGTCATAATAGTCATAATAGGAAAAACTCTTGGAGAGACTAATAATGTTGTTTGACAGGATTGAATTTGTGACCATCACACCGGAGGGATTCAGATACAGAGCCCAGATTTTTCCCACAGTGAATGGGCTCTTCCGCTGGTTCAAGGACCACTACCAGGAACCAGTGCCAGGTCAGAGCCTATAGAAAAGCTGTCTTACAAAAAAAAGTCACAGTGAAATGAGAGGTCCAGGATAGTTTGTGTCTGATGAGGGGTCTTGCTCTTTATTTCACAAACAGGTATCACTCCGAGCAGCAGCAGCAGAACACGCACTCCCACATCCATGAACGCCACACCGGCCAATATAAACATCGCAGGTTAGTGTCTCTCAACTGATAGTCTGTTTCATATTGGTGAGTTGAATGGACTCTTGGATTCTTCACCTAATAGGATGCCACAGAGATGCCACGTGATGCTCTCTCATTATAGTGCCGTGGACTGTGCGTCCCTTTGTGTGTTCTTCTGCCTGTTCCATTCAGATCTGACCAGAGCAGTGAGCGCCCTCCCTCCCAACATGACCTCTCAGATGTTCAATGCCATCGCCGCCGTGACGGGCCAGGGTCAAAACCCTAACACGACCCCTGCCCAGTGGGCTTCCAGCCAATACGCGTACAGCGGCAGCAGCACTGGAGGCGGGGGCAGCAGCAGCGCCTATCATGTACGTTTGGAAGATCCTTGAGTTCTGCAGTAGACTTAAATAGTCCCAGATGCAAATTCTTCACTGGCTAATCTTTGATATATTTTATTTTTTATATGAACAGGTGTTTGCCACCCCTGCCCAGCAGCCCATTACTACTCCCCTCTTGACACCCAGCTACTCTTACACCACCCCTAGCCAACCACAGAGCATCACCACCCCACAGTATCCCAGCAGCACCCCTCAGTCCTCGCACGGACACCACCCTTCCTCCTCCACGCCATCCTCGTCCTCCTCTCGCCACAGAACGCCACAGTTGCAGCCAAAGTAAGTCACTTAAAGGTAGTATGAGCGATTACGAGTGTTTTGGTTTCGTTTTTTGTTTACCTCATTAGCAGCGTGCGAAGAATGGCGCCGTATGTTGCCGAAATGTGGACTGGTGTGGTAAATGTGGTGTCCAGAATTCCGCTTGCCCAATATAGCCCGGTTACGGTGTTTCAGCAATAAAGGTCCACATCGCGGTGTAGTCCGATCGCTACTTCTGGGAGATGGATTTCCTGAATGCTTTCCTCTGTAGCAGCGAGCAAAGAATGGCGAATTACAGCACCGAACCGCCGACATGAAGACGGGTGTGGGAAATGTGGTGTCCAGAACTCTGCTTGTCCGTTGTAGCTTGGTTAGTGTTTTTGGGCTTGGCCACACAGTGGCAGAGCCCCTATACGAGCGAATCCTATTTGGCTGAGACCAGTTTCCATTGACTTGCGTTGAGACCAGTTTCCATTGACTTGCGTTGAGACCAGTTTCCATTGACTTGCGTTGAGACCAATCTTGGA
>CABFOP010086231.1:0-13743 GCA_900683385.1 Anoplogaster cornuta | reverse complement strand
TGCTTCGGTTTTCCGCGTATCAACAGCGCCATCGCCGTTGCTAGGTGGTATTACATGTCACATAGAAATGAATGGGTTTTGTCGAACACGAGACAACGGCGATGGCGCTGTTGAGCAGTTTATACGCGGAAAACCGAAGCAGAACCGTGACCGAGCAGACAAATGGACCCGTTACTTCAAATTTACGGAATATTTCACAAAACCAACACGCCCACTTTTTAGACAACTCCTGTGGCTTCCTCAGCAGTACGTTTTATTTGAGATTGGTGCATTTTTGAATAAGTGGGTCGGCGGCGAATTTTCGTTTTCCTGATTTTGGGAGCAACGAGTGAGACTCTACTGCAGTATGCTGGAGAGTCTCATGTGAGGCTAGGTCACTACAAGCGACCACCAGTTCACGTAGTACTACATTCACGTGTTACACAACTGGTTGAGTAACGTTAACACAAACATTCAGGACGCTCGCTGATGTTCAAAACAAATAACCGAAACAAACCTTCAGGTCAGGCAGGCACTACCAGGCTTGCATTCGCTTGTTTCGTTGGACTACTGTATATTAATTCCACACTTGCTGTGAATTTATGGTTTGGTAGATACCAGCTTCATAACCTTCAGCTAACGTTACTGATACAACATGGAGGAGGCGTGGTGTGTTGGGAGAAGCTGCCACTGCCAGACGAGAGCTCCCACTCTGCCATATTTCCGGGTACCGCAAACGCGTCATCGCGAGAAAATGTAGAAAAGGAAAGGTGCAGGTCAGAGTCTGCTCTCAGTAGCCTACTATAAAAATGTTAGGTTTATTCAAACAGGTTTTATATTAACACCCAGAGCTTGTAAAAAAGAAAGACATCAATATTAGAGAGGCACTGACCACCTCAGAATACAAAATTGAAAAAAAGGTTGCACACAAAACAATAGGCTATTTTCTAAATCAAATTTAACCCTAAATCACGATTTCTCAAGCTGTACTTGTTCATATGCCTTCTATATGATGAAACACATCAACCCGGGACTTACGTTAAACATTTCCAAGAGTATATCATAAAGCTGTTAAGCCAAGAGAGATTCTTTGACACCAGGTAAGGGACCAAAAAATAAATAAATCATAATCATATATTACTAAAAAAAATATCAAAACAGATCAATCTGTACACCTAATACATTAGATTAGTGAATATAATTAATTGAAAGCAATATTTTCTACTGTAACTAATTCAGGACTTTTGTTAGGGTGTTTATGATACCCATTCTTATGCCTTCAACAATGTTTCTCAACAATGTATTTAGATATGTTTTTGACCTGTCAGTAAAATTGGTTATTGAAGAGACGTACTTGACTATATTGTTCATGCAAATACCAGGATGATCTTCCTCCTCCTAATTGAACACACCTGTGCCCTGACATATAAATATATTGGCCCAGGATATTGTTGTTGCATTTCACTCTGATGAAGATTTCATTTCTCAAAACGGTGTCTTAAATAGGTTGTGTGCACACCAACTTTTTTTCAAGATAGGTTTATAACCTCAAATTTACAGTTTTGAGAAAGCCAACTTTGATTCACGTCTGCACAAGAGCAGTGGTGATGGCAACAGCTATGCCTGTGCTGTTACTGCTGACACAAATACTTCTGTAGACCAACAGGTGGACTAGTAATGACATTTACAAATGATCCTCCAATGTCATATGATCGCCCAGTCCATGGAGTCACATTCTTACAGTCTCTAGCTCTCTCTTGCTCTCTGTCTGTCTATGAATGAATCTAAAAACATCGATCACACAGTCTGTGGGCAGATTCCTGGCACAGATCACACAGTAGGCAGGATTCAAACCAAAACACTCACCTTTACTCATTAACTCAAAATGCAATTCAAACTTGTTAACCAGCATCCCTCTCCTGTGGAGTGCAGATTCCTCTGATAAGTCTCACCCAATCCCACCTGCTGTTTAGGAATGCTCCTCAGCTGGGACAACATGACCGACGGGCTGTTGACTGCTGGGGCTGTAGTTCTTTCCTACAGTTTCTCTGTGGCAGATAGCCCAGCCTGCCCATGCACACACGCGCATGCGCACACACATGCAGTACAAAGGGCCTTTCCAGTATCCCAAAAAGGATGAAAAAAATAATGTTGCTACTTGACCTCATGTGGGATTGACTTTTACTTATTTACTCAAAGCCAGACCCCACCAGATCACAATCACCTGCCAGGGCTATTGCTCTTTCTGTGTATGACCACTTGTTACTAGGAGCAGACAGGGCACACGTGACGAGACCAAAGACTTTGCAGCAGGGCAGCCGCAGTCACATCGTCGTGGTTCAGAGCTCGGGCATTACAGTTTCAAGGATTGTGCAGGTGAGCTCTTAAGATATCTATGCAATATTTATGTGAGCATTTGTCCTCATGTGCTCATTACAGTTGCTACAGCATTGCTTAGGAAATATACAGTTGCTTTAATACTGATCACCCTCTTTTAACATTGTTTCCACTCTAGAGCCGGTGAAACAAACATGCCCTCTGCAACAGCCACCAATCTAGGTTACACCCCGCCAGATGGAGGCTGGGGTTGGGCTGTAGTCTTTGCTGCTTTCATCTCCATAGGTTTCTCCTATGCCTTCCCTAAGTCCCTAACTATCTACTTTAAGGCGATTCAGGAGTATTTTTCAGTTTCCTACAGTGAGATTGCCTGGATGTCTTCAATTATGCTTGCTGCTATGTATGCAGGAGGTCAGTAGTTGATGTATGTTTTGGAAATTTTGTCACTTAAAAAAATCTGCACATTCCCTCACAACACATTCCAACGACATTTCGATAAAAGTAAAGTGATTCTGAAATCCTATGACCCAAACTACTACTATCCCTATATTTGTGTGTCAGAGAATTAAAGCAAGCTAAGGAAGGTAACGTCCAGTGTTTCTCTCCTCTGTGCAGGACCTGTGAGCAGTATACTTGTCAACCGCTATGGCAGCAGACCTGTGGTTATGGTTGGTGGGCTCATGGTTGCGACTGCCATGGTGACCGCTTCTTTTGGCAACTCTATCGTGCATTTGTATCTGTGTGTTGGAGTAATTGGAGGTACAAAATATTTCATCACGGTTTCTTTTATGACAATTTGTCTTGTTGTTCCCTGACAGTATGCCAGCAAAGATATTCCTGAAAGATATTCACAGGTGTAAATTCCCTTAGTTACAGTAGTTAACTCAGGGAGTTCATTTTCAAGTAATGTTGCTGTTCAATCTGATGTTTGCTTTCTGTTACCTAGTTCTGACTGGCTGGGGGCAGAGGAGGATTGGTTGGTAGTGGAGTAAGGGTTATATCCTCCCCCTCATAGACAGGAGTAATATTTTGATCATTCAGATTCAGTCCACTATAGGATCAGGGTGAGGCGTCTCAGGCCATTTTGTGCAGTGTGTCAATCTTTGTCATGTTCACATGCCAGTAGAACATCAATGCCCTGGGTGCTATGGAAGTAATGACTAGACACGGTTCGGGGCTTGTCGTTTGAACATGTCTTATCAAATACGCGGGATTTGGAAAATGTACATATGCATCCATGCCAAGTCAAATAAGTGTGTAGCTTCACCTCACAGTGATCAAACAACTGCACTATTTTCTCAGACTTTAAACTGTGTAGATGCAGTATCTGCTGCATAACTTGGACTGATTTTGTATCTTTGTGTTGAATCAAACTATTTGTACATCGTAGTGATAAAGGATAGTGTCATATGAAAACTAGAAAAAAGTTGAAATACCTCTAGTTCAGTCTTTCAGAACACTTTCAGAAATTCCTGAATGTATTTCTTGTGAAAGTCTGCCTCTGGTGTGTGTACTGATCACATTGGCTTGTTACAGTGCATGTCAGTGAACATTTTAGGCTCTTTTTTAAATCCTAAATCAGCTTAATAGTGTTTACCCAATGGTCAGGGCTTAAGTAAGCCAAGCAGCTAAAAAATGTCACCCTCCCAACATTCCTCTACTCTACTACATAGTTTTTCAACACTAATCCCTTCAGTGTAATCAGCCTGAACTACAGAGGCAGTAGGATGATAGTTATGGGCTCTTCTGCTTGATCGTGGTGCAGTTTTAGCAATAAGTCAATCATTCCATGTCATAGCCTCCAGAGTAGTGTGAGGCAAGGCTGCATGTGCTCCTGCTGAAAACTCATTAACAGCATTGGAAAAAAAGCTGAGCTGGACATAATTAAATCCAAAGTTCAAATAATTTTGTAAGGAATTACTCCCAGACAATATGTGAGACTTTTCTACTTCTAATACGATTCTGAGCTATTATTGAACTTGACGTCCACTTGTTTCCTGTCTTATTTCTTTTGTAGATAATGAAAATGTCACAACTTTTCTATATTATGTTATTAGTCTTTATAGAATCTACACTAGATGATCAAATGAAATATATTCTAATAAGACAATAACTGACCACATCACAAACTTTCTATTGCCGCAGTATGTTCACATGATCCAAAGGAGACTTGTTATTCATATCGTGTTAATGAAGCATGATTTTATTTCAACAGGATTTGGCCTTGCCTTCAACCTACAACCCGCCCTAACAATCATAGGTACCTACTTCCAGGTCAAAAGGCCATTGGCAAATGGACTCGCTATGACAGGCAGTCCAGTTTTCCTCTCCACTCTGGCTCCTCTCAATCAGTTTCTGTTGGATTCTTTTGGCTGGAGAGGGAGCTTCCTCATCCTGGGAGGCTTTGTTTTGAACTGCTGTGTAGCTGGTGCCCTGATGAGACCAGTCAACAAAAAGGTAAACCCCAGACGTAACACTGGACCACCCCGGTTGAATGAAGCCACCACTGAGAAAGTTGCTGCTGAGGACACTAACGCACAGTCAGTTGACCTTCTAACTGAACAAGAGAAAAGTGAGAGCAGTAAGAGCGGGGGCTGTGTAAACAAATTTGTAGATCTCACACTTTTCAGACACAGAGGCTTCCTGATCTACCTCACTGGTAATGTGGTAATGTTTTTTGGCTTTTTTGCACCAGTGGTTTTCCTGGCTCCATATGCCAAGCATGAAGGGATCGATGAATATTCAGCCGCTTTCTTGCTCTCTATTTTTGCCTTGGTGGACATGTTTATTAGACCAGGAACTGGTTTCATAGCCAACTCCAAATGGATTAGGCCTAGGATCCAATATTTTTTCAGTTTCGCTGTTGCATACAATGGTGTATGCCACCTTTTATGCCCATTGGCATCTGGATATTCAGGTCTGGTTGTTTATGCTGTCTTCTTTGGTTTGGCTTTTGGTATGCTTTCTGCACTACTCTTTGAAGTTCTGATGGATCTGGTTGGAGCTCATCGCTTCTCCAGTGCAGTTGGACTTGTCACCATTATTGAGTGTGCCCCTGTGCTTCTTGGACCTCCAATTGCAGGTTAGTAAATATGTAATAGTAAATATTTACGGCTTCATGGAGATTATGATTTTTTCTTTGAGGTATTTTCTTTGTTTGAAATTCAGGAATCTGTAAAAGAATAATCTCATTAGCTTTAGCTTAGCTAAAGGATTTAATGAGATTATGTCTGTAAAATCTTTACAACAACAATAAATCAAAACAACACATGACTTTTTTATCTTCTCTTTCAGGGGCACTGGTGGATGCATTCAAGGACTACAAGTACATGTACTATGCATGTGGCGTGATGATGCTGGTGCCTGGAATATTTTTCTTTATTATGAATTACTACAACTACAAGAAACTGGACGAGGAGGAGAGGGAGAGGCAGAGTGCAGCTATGGAGATGAGGACTGCAAACCCGTCTGTAATGGAGGCGGGAGAGGCAGAGCAAGTCGAAATGAGCTAGGATGATAAAACTGCAAATGAGACATATGGCTGAACCTGCTGACCATGATTGTATTTTAACAGGTGTTTAGGAGATGATGCTGGGCTTTACTACAGGACATACTGTATACTGGTTATGACTGATTAAAATCATTTTCTATTTTGGACTATTTTGTATTTTGCTTACATTTTCTGGCACATATCTGTAGATTAACATTTTGTATTTTTAATGGCTGTTTTATCTATGTAGTTATTATTGATCTGCCTCATAAATAATCCAAAAATATCCCTGTTCCATTCAGCAGTATCATTGTTATGGTTATATAAATTAATGTGGTTCCTCTTTAATTGTCATATTCCTAAATTATGTAATGTGTCAAATCCACAACATACGGAACCATGCAAGCAGTAAATGTGTATGCTTTATTATTTATTATTATTTACCACTAGATGGCGACACATCTCTTACATTATACTTCACCTTCACTGAAGTAGTTTGGTCTATAGACTCAAGACAAGAGTGTGCTGTGTCACATACCATTCATACTGACAATTTTGTTCTACATATTACTTTAGTATCTTGGGATATTTCATCTTTTGTGTATTTTTCATAGATACAAATGATTGTATATGACAAAATACGTATACAAGTGTATTATGGTACTTAATGCTTCGGTATATTATGAAGGACTTAGTTACCTACTTGCTTAGCGAGGTCTTGATCCTGACTCTTCTGTCACACAATGAAGAATATATATCTGGCAGCAACTGTTGTTATTACACAGAACACAACAGGGGTACTGATCAAGGATCACTTGTCAGGTCAAGTGACCATAGGGCAAACTGGTCACATATCAGACCTTCTACTAATATATTGTAATGGCCCTGGTGCTAAGCCTTGAGCAGCTCCAATGCAAGATAGATGAGATAACCATTAAGGAAACGATCAATGCTGTTATTACAGATAGATCCTGAAACGATCTACTCCATTGTGTCCCTGTAAGGCACACATTGCCCCCATATTCCAGCTGTCAGGAAAATTGCTTATCTGAGGGAATCAATATGTTTATTATAACCTTTGATAATATTATGTGAAAATCAGATAAACAACATGTAAGTCCAAGACAAACTATTTAGGGGCGGATGGTCTTTCAGGTTCTGATTTAATTTCAACCGACTTGAGATAGGCATGAATGGTTTTCTTAAAGGCTGCTCTTAATAAAAATGTAGCTATCGTTATAATTGTTATATGGGCAAATGACTGATTGGCACAAGGGCCAGGTTAACCAAGCCGTCCCGATGACATTTGCCTGGAAGTTCAATGAGCGGACACAAACTGAGAAAGTGAAGGCCTTCATTTAGTGGTTCCTATAAGCTCCGTATCATCTCCTTACAGAACAGCTTGAACATAATCACTGTGATGAACTGTGACTGATGTCAGCAAATCTGACTTTAATTGAGACCCAGAAGATTGAATCCAGGCAGGCTTTCAGTCAATCCCTTTAACACTGCTACTGTGGGGAGAAATACAGTATGAACCATGTGCTAAACAAACGAAAGCAGAGCTATCAGCACATTACAAGCAAGCGTTGGATGTTGGATTGATTAAGATTGAAGGATGCTCATTACACTGCATCTACAGATATTGGACCACATCATACTCTAATGAGTGTGTTGACAGTATAGTGGGGACTAATTGGGGACTCATTCTTTGAGCTCGCTTTCCATTTGGGGACACCACTAACAGTTTATTATGTGACTGTGTGTCTAATATTCACACTGCCAGGGCTAAATAGCTATTGGTTGGAATAATTGTATACTGTACCAACTTCTGTTTTAACTGCATGGTTGGGGTGTCTGAAAAGTAGGGAGTGATACTGTCTGTTTAATCCAACGTGTTTGTTAATAATCTCTGGTAATCTTCTTTACCCACAGCAGCAGAACTAATCTGTCTTCACAATATTTACACTCTGAGGGAGGGCCACGCCATGTGGATACCAGAGACTTAAGAGTTTACACTGCGGGCCTGTGAATGGAGCTATTAGCTGGGACACATCACTGGTCCAAGATGAACATGGATAGCCAGGTCATCTAACATGTGCTAGCAGACAGTGGAACAATTGGCATGTCAATCTACCCAAGAGGCTTTCAAGGACTCAATCACACTATCCAGAGCCTGGCGACATTGTGGGTTGTCTTGGTTGATTACTTGGCTGAGCAAGATTTACTGTGAATACCTCATTTGTTTTTGTTTTTTAAAAAGCACCAGAGTATTCACAGTCTACGTTGACAATCCATAATCACAGCAATCAGTGAATACAACATAATGAAATAACCAATATTTCCATATATATATATATGACTGGATTTTGGGTGAAAAATTCAAACTGTGAATTTCTAATCTTCACCTAACAGATGTATTTTATTTTATTAATTTATTATTTATTTTTATTTCATTTTATGGCATTCTGTCCCTGTTTTTATATTAATTTTATGTCTATTGTCTTGTATTTTATTTTTAACTTTATTTTTATTTAAGGCACTATGTTCATCCTACTTTCATGTAATTTCTTCACTGTAAAGCACTTTGAGATGCATTACTTGTATGAAAGGTGCATTACAAATAAAGTTTATTATTATTATTTTATATTATATTATTATTATTATTATTATTATTATATTAATAATAATAATAATAATCTAAAATGTTGGTGTGTGAAGAAAGAGGAGCAGAGCAAATCTGGGATTTTAGTTTTACCTTTGACAGTGCCTAGAGGGCAGACTACTAGTTATCAAGATGAAAGACACACATGGCTGGATACTGCTCATCTTCAAGTGTACATGTCAAGGACCATAAGCTATATACTATACCATGGGTATATAAACTGCCTGTTAGCCAACAACATAACTACATGGTCATTTTAAAGTAAACCCCAGCAACCTTAATTTTGATATCAATTTCTGTAGAAATCCTTTTTTCAAATACAAATGTTGCGACTGAGAAAGTTTGATGTTTAAGCTCTATAGGCTAGGCAAACTGCTGCTGCTAGTACAGGACATCTGTCTTCCTTGTGGAATACGAATGGGACCAAACAGAGCCCTTATGAAGAGGCCCATTTTTTGAACTCAGACAAAAGAGGAACTTAAACCGCCAAACTACTCAATTATGACTAACACTTGTAAAAGAAATTGAGAGGCAAAGCTAAAGGACTTAATGAGATTATGTTACCCATAATTAACAAACTGTGCCACACATTTCCCCAAACTGAGAACAGTGTGCCTTTTTTGTCTGCCAAGAATGTTTGAATTATCATCCAAACACACATTTACCCCACTTTTTAGAGTTGACAATGCAGAGCCCCTGACCAATATCCGTAATCTGCCACTCAAAATACATTTTGCCTTTGTGAGAACAAATACGTGTCTCTGAAACATTGGTTGTGGAGTGTCTCTGCAGCCTATTAGAACCATTGTTTCTCTTTATCTGGTGAACACAGACAACCACTAAAGCTTGCATGTCTGGGGATGGTGGCGCTGTTGTGTGCATATTATAGGAAGAATCCATGGATTGTCCCATGGATTACAATCTAGCCACTGATTTATATTGCTACATGCATATAAACAAATTTGATTGAAGAGCCAAAGGACTAAGTGATATGATAAACTACTCACAAGGCTTGAACAGAGGCTTGAACAGATTGTGATAGATGCAATCTGTGGCATGAGGATGGCAACAAGGTAAGTGGGCTGTATTATCATTTATTAGGGCAACACAATTGAGCGTCCAATTTGAGAGATGACATTGTAAGATTTCATTTGATTCCTCAGTCCTAATTTGGAAAATTGTTATTGAATGGAAGAAGATAGTTCTAGTTCCCAATCCCCATTTGCAGATGCCTGAGATAGCCATTCCAGTGCCATGTCCTTAGGGATAGACACCCAGGCCTTGACTGAGACTGAAAGCATGACAGAGAGACCGGGCATGGAGAAGGGAGAAGAGCAGAAATAATTATAAGAGCAACTGAGGCGTATCGGCTTGTCCTTGCCTCAAAATGAAGAGCAGGATAAAACATTATAGAACAAATAAACTGCAAGTCCATATACCCATCTCAGTCATAACATCTGTGTAATTACATATCAGCAACCTAGTAATTCTGGGCTACTGTTACCATATTCTGTCATATACACATTTCACAGAATTACCCTGAACCAAGATGGTAGATGAACAGGGAATTTCAATAGATGACAATGATGATGCTATACAGTAGCATACCATCACTTGGAATGTGGACTTACTGGAAAGTGTATTTTCCATTGTATTGTCCCTTTACTGTACAGGAAAGTTTTGAGTACACTAGCAATAATTGTGAGTGAGCCTTACAGTTGCGGGAGTGAATCTTTGTGTTTCAAGGGCAGTCTCTCCTGAGTCTCCGACAGGCATGATGAAGTTGTTGAATGCGATAGCTGCCTCTCAAAGCCTGGCAAAGGTGAAGTTCTCATTCTTTTCTCAAAGAGTTTAAAAACACATAAACCATATGGGCAAGACAATAACAAGTATTGAGAGTGTACCCTATAGGCTTTCTCTGAAAGCCATGGAAATACTGTAGGGATTGGATGCTGTCAGGAGGGATACATTATGCCTTTGTGTATCAGTCTACTGTATGCATGAACACAATGTTTTTTTTTATTGTACAAATTGTAATAATTGTGGAGCATGTGTAAATAACTATGCAAGTAAAAGTGCTTAAAAATCCCACTTTCTGTTTTTGAGAGAATTTAGAGGAATTCTTTCATGTTCTCCTAAACCCTGAGGTCTTAAATAGAATATATCTCCTAGACAGCGGCAGCACATTTAGTTAAAACAGGAAAACAATAAAGACATTTCATATAAGCAATAGATAAAAACAAGTTAATAACAGTCAAGAAACAGAAGCACAGTCCTAAAACAAAGTGGCAGGAAACCGTGTCTTTCCAAGAGGGATTCTCAATTCATCCTGACCATGCCACAGTGGACTTGTCATTTAGGGTTTTACATTCTAGCTATTATGTTTAAGATAGTGTGTTAGTTGCACTGAGAACCAGTAAAACAAATAGTTACGACAGATCTATTCTGTCAACAAATTTGGCTATAGCATCCTCAACCTACCTCCTATATACACATTGATTGAAAAAAATCAATTCTCATCAGAAGCCATTATGTCCAACTCTCTATGATTCATTGAGCTTGAGGTGTGGAGGTCATTAGTTATGAACTTTGGAGAGCATGGTTTGAAAAAAAGAGAGTGGCACCATAATTATTTGTTGAAACAAAAACACTATCAGATCATACATTACTAGACAGCAAAACATTTCAGAAGGAAATGTGCTTTTATTTACTTAAAAGTCCAAAGCTGCAGGCATCCCAGTGGATTAGTGCTATATGAAGCAGATCACATCACTGTTGTTTGAAAACTTTCCAAATGTATTTTTGGTGATTTTCATGTTTTAACTTAAACTGAAAGAAAAGTCTTCTGAAAAGTTGGTAACTGGGCGATACAAGGTTATCACCCCAACAGTGAGGATATGCTCATATGGTTTGAATCATCTCCCTCGCACTTTTTATGCCACTCCTCTTCACTCTAGTCTGCTGAATAGCCTCAAATGCTATTAAATGGTTTAAAAAGAGTTCTAACTACTAAGCGGTGTATCAAGGCTCAAAATATTTTACATCATGAGCCAAAAGGCACTTGTTTAAAGGTCATAAAACACTCACTAAAGAGTATTTCATGGTACTGACAATATACAATAGTAATATTTTAACTCTCTGCACTCTGGCTGCTCAATTGCGACCAAAGTTTGGCTTTAAAAACATTTTCTTCCACATTCAGTAACAGAGATGCTCAGTGATTATTTCTATGAGAAGTTCTTTGGTGTATTCATGTGATTATTAAAGAAAACAAGATGGTAACTCATGTCTTTGTACCAGACACAGATTACACATTAATTCACAAGTCACATGACTTGTTTCCTCCTCGGAAAAAAAATCCAACCATTCCTGTTTGCCAGGAGAAATAAATCAGTTCCAGATCAACATAAAATTGCTTACTAGAGCATTTGGTTATCAAGTATTTGATGGTGGCACAATATGTGTGTAGGCTCCAGTGAAGCCTGACATGAGCAATTAAAAACTAATTTATTTTCCCATTTATATAGATAAATGAAGTCTTTAAGAATTATTCTATTATTCTGAGATTTTCAATGAGTTATGTGCTAGAAAACAGTTGCACTAACCTTTACAGGGAATAGTATGTATAATCACCTGAGGGATCTGATAAATACACCAGCACTGGATACAAACCACATAACTCACACGTTGCCTCATGTGCAGCCAATCAACTTTACTGTATGTAAAGTATAAGGTGTGTCAGTGGTGGTGGATTGGCTCTGCCTGAGAAAATGTTTTATCTGAGAAACTAGTAACACATTTGCAAAGTCTTTCTATTCTTTTACCTCCCTATGAAATGCGGAACTCTTTTGAGTCCATAGCCCTGACAAAAAGGTCACATTTGGAAATGACGTGGAAAACAACATGTGAGTGTTCCCACATGTGATCTTGAACCACATGTGGTTTTTGGAAACGTGTTTTAGTTTTTCACATGTGAATATTCCCACATGTGATCCAACAATAGCTACGTTTACATGGAGCCTAATAGCTCCATGTAACACATTTTTCACATGTAGGCTAAAACACGTGAAAAACCAACATGTAAAACACAAATCAACACGAACCAAAAACCACATGTGGTCACATGAGGGAACATTCACATGTGGTTTACATGTGGACAACCACATGTAAATGTTTCCATCTCAATCCCATCTTTTGGACACATTTTTCATTTGATCATTTCAGATCAAATACCAATTGTACAAACAGCTTATATACAATCTATTGTATATACACATACAGTATATAAGAAACAAACAACACATGTACAAGCTAACACTTCCAAAACATTATGACATTTATTGAATACCACCATAACAACTTACAATCCTTAAAAAATAGGACAAAAATACTGTACAATATAACTAAAATTGTATATCTGCAGGATTTAGAAAGTCATATTTTAGACTTTTAATGCTACAGTATCTAAAACTGGAGTCAGGACCAATTTAACAACCTAATAAAGAAACAATGCTGGCAAAAAAAAAGTCAAAAATTAAAGTCATGTGAATTTGACATTTTCACATGTGACTTTGACACACGTTATATTTTAAAAAGCATATCACATGTGAAACCACATGTGCAGGTTTCACATGTGAATGGAAGTTTTTGTACTGAAGTATTTACAAATTACATCAAATGTTAATTAAAAACAATACCAAAATGAACAGTGCACACGTGCAGGGATCGATCGACATATAATCGACAGTTATTTCATAGGCAGTGTTGGTCAGTCATTTAAACTTAAAATAGTTTGTTTTGCATGTGATTAAACAGGTTATATAAACATTAAAATAAGCAAAGTACACACAACAGACCAAAATTAACTTCATTATTGCAGTGTGAAGAGCATGATTGCAAGTACAGGCAGCATTATACAATTCCAAAGTACCATGTTTCAAAAAGCAGCCCTCTCAGCTGTCTAAATAGGATGATTGCTGCTGGTCTGAAGGGTCCTTCAGTGAGAGGAGCTTTGGAGAAAAGAGAGAGAGAGAGAAAGAGAGAGAGAGAGAGAGAGAGAGAAAGAGAACACATGTGGGATGTGCCAAATATCTCTGATTAACTTGCTTGGTCCAGTGTGCAGTGATTCTAGGGTGTGTGTGTGTGTGTGTGTGTGTGTGTGTGTGTGTGTGTGTGTGTGTGTGTGTGTGTGTGTGTGTGTGTGTGTGTGTGTGTGTGTGTGTGTGAGAGAGAGAGGGAGAGAGGGGGAGAGAGAGAACGTGTGTAGTGATCG
>CABFOP010086162.1:0-10198 GCA_900683385.1 Anoplogaster cornuta | reverse complement strand
CACTTTTGTCGTTACTGATCAATTCTAGCAGGGAGACTAAGTTGAGAGCACCCATCTTGTAATTCAGACTGCATCCATCACCACTGCTGTTCATGCTCTTGTTTAAGAGCAGGTGAACCAAGTTTCTTTCCCAGACTGCCAATGATATGAGGCCCCACATGGTGGGCAAGATTCACGTACAGTAGCCTGCATGTGGCTTTGGGAGGTACCTGATTGGGCCCTGGGACCCCCGCCAAGCCTTTTCAGTTTACTCAATAAAAATGGCTTCATTCCAGAAAGCTATACTGTCTATCCATTTTGTAAAAATGTTACAACTTGAAATTAGGGATGTGCAAAAGTCAATTTGTACATGGTGACTTGTTTAGTTGATGGGGGGTCTGAACAACAAATCCACTAGTTGGTGTCAAGATGCAAACATAAGGTTATTCGCAGTGTTTCCAAACACATAGGGTCATCTGTAGAGCCCCGTTACAATATCAGCATGGCCACCACTAGGGATGGGAATCGTTAATTTTTATTGATATGATACCCTTACCGATACTCCTTAACGATCCGAGTCTTTATCGATACCACTATCGATACTTTTCTATTATTTCTAAAGTGTTGGTTAATGTCTGTACTGTCACTTTCAGTCATGTTTTAGTGATTAGGAAATAAATTATTGTATTTTAATTTAAATATTTGCTTTGAAAAATCTTTGCATTAGTAGTTTTAATTATGTATTACAAGCTGATTAGAGCTAGTGTTGTTAGGAAGTTAAACAGGTCATAATTCCATCTCTAATATCTATTTTACATTGCTGTGAAAACAAACAAATTTCTCATCCAATATCCAGTATTTATTCAAGTTTTTGCCAAAAGCTAAATTTTCCAAGACTAACTTTACATTTGAACACATCATGATGACGTTTTATTTACCTTCGCCTAATACTAATTTTACTGAGCAGACATTGAACACATCATAATGTAAGCTTACGGCATCTCGTTTAACTAGCTAACTAGCTCCTATCCTGCCGATTTCAATATGGATTTCAACATTGGATTACTATTTTTAACTAACGGGACTTGCTACGAAGTTTGTGTGGGCTTACCATGGCTACTTTGAGTGGAGGAGGATGACTGTCCCGCAGCAGCAGCCGGAGTTGGCAGTTTTTTCAACTCGAAGCGATTCACAACAAGGCGATTCAATTCTACTTTGTTTAGTTTAACACCGGCTGGCTGGCAATTAAATTTTATTCAAAAAACTTTATTTGACAATCGATGTATGTTTGTGCACCGGTGATTTGATTTAAATGACGTGACTCTCGACTCGAGATATAACGTTAACGTTATGTTATAGGACCCACTAGACTCGATAGCAGTATCGATAAGCTCAAACCTTATCGATTTTCGGGTTTTGAAAAATGTGGAACCGGGTCCTTAGTAGAACCAGGTCTCGATCCCCATCCCTAGCCGCCACAGGAAAGAGATAGTTAATGTATAGAAATAGATCTAAATGGATCTGTGCCTAAGAGATGCACATCATGTTATGTCTGTCACCAGAGACTAGTCTCACTCAGCTTTTGCTTGTAAACACTCAACACACTTTTTTCCACATCTGTTTGTGAGAGACGCACATCGCCTGCTAGATATACAAGGACAGTCTGACCTCCAAAACAGCTGTCTGACAAAAACCTGATATCAACTTAACGGAAGGTAACTGTTAATATTGAACTTGGGATGTTACCGTCTCTGAAGCAACATTACCCCAGCTGCTACTGTAGCAGAGTCTTTATATCCAACAAGTCACATAATCATAGAGTGGAAAATTACTTTTCTCCCGTGCATTGAACATTTGTTCTGTCAGATGAGCATTGAAAAGTATTTTACAAGGAAAAGGTCTTGAGAGGAGGAGGGAAGAAAGCCAAAGGGAGTCCGACTCTGAGAGAGATGTAAACATGCAGATTAACCTGACAGGAAAAGCCCTAAACCAGAAATTCATTAATTTCAGGAGTATACCACCACCGCACAACCTGGGAAGAGCTGGGCCTTTAGCGCTATACCCGAAGTACAAGAAATAAATGAATAATAGAAATGTTGACGCACATCCTCAAATGACTCATCCCTGCTTGAAATGCAATCAATATATATTTTTTCCATCCTGAAAAACAGAACTATTTTTCAGGCTGCAATCTTAAGATGACTCATAACTCATAACATAACAGAAAGCAACAACCTGACTTCCACAACAGCAATAATTTTGTTTTACCCCCAAAATGGCAGCTCTCTCGCATTCTGGACAGGAACTCTTCAAATAGTCCTTTTGTTTCATCCACATCAGTGTGGTAAGTCTCCCTGAACGAAGTGCAACAACTGTGCAAGGTATTGCCGAACTAACATGACATCTCTAAGCCGTAAGGGTTTTTGTTCTGTGCTGGGTGCCTTTTCCGTCTTGTTTTAGGTTCATTAATTTGTCTATTCACAATGACAATAAAGTCCTCAGTCATCACCCTCATCTATGACACATCTTTCCTGATAGCAGCGCTATCTTTCAGGATGACAGTGCACTTAAAGGAATACAAGTTTTTGGGAGATCTTACCCGATAGGCGATGAAATCATCCACCTGACCCTGGTAGATCATTCGCTGCAGTGCTCCATGGTAATGTTGAGTGAGAGGCGACTTGCACTGTCCAAATTAAGACTGAGCTTTAAATAAAGCTATTGGTTTTTATTGTATAGTTTGTAGATTCAAAAATGTTACAAATGAAATATTAACTCAATATAGCTGATGTAGGGGGTTTTAATGGAACTATTTCAGGTGAACAACCACATATTCATCTGCTGAGTTTTAGCTGTTCAGTCTCCCATTGCCCACCGCATTCACTTCACATGTAAGCTTGTTCAAAACAGTGTTATTTTTGCACAATATTTTGTGTAAAGGTGACCAATCTCAAAACACATGAAGCTGCCAGACCACCTATATAAGATATACCATTTAGCTTTAGAGCTGCTACAAGTTCCTATTTTCTCACCTCCGAGATAAAGGTAGTCGCTTACTACTGTAGTGTATGCTTAACTTTTAACAAGGCGCAGCAGAGTGAACCATCTTCTGGGAGACATGGATGAATTTGGTGTCTTTGTTCTCATTACTTAATGGGTAAGTTCAACAATCTCCCAAAAACTCAATTAATTTAAAGACAAATTATTAGTGCTCACCTAGTAGTTACAACTAGATTATAGTAAAGTTAGCAAATTAGCAATCTAGCAAATCCTTCTGAATAATCAGATTGTTTATCTCAGATTACGGAATGACAACTGAAAAATAGCATTTTATTCCAGGAGCCTAAAACTGGAGGGCCCTGATGACCACTCAGAATCATTACTTTAGAAATCATAAGCTTTCTCCGTGGTACATTAGTAGAACTAAACCAGACGGCAGCATTAGAGAATGAGTAACACTGAGGGGAACCGTTTGTGTTTCCATTATTTTGTCCATGAAATGCTCACTACTCTTCAGAGAACTTACTATGTGGGCCGGCCCATGTAGATTCCAGGGGTTGGGGTGTGAGGTCTTTTTGTGATAGAGAAGTCCACCCTGATTCTACGACCATCCAGCTCCATGCCATTGGCTCGTTCCTTTGCCTGACAATGAACAAGCATATCAATTACCTCTGCAGATCTCACACTTTGAATATTGCAGAAACAGGTCTGACAAGAACCTGTCAACATAATTCCTCGTACCTCTTTAGCGTCCTCTCTGGTCTCAAAGTAAACAAAAGAAAAGCCCCTGGAGCGCCTGGACTGTTGGTCATAGACGATAGACACATCTGCCAGGGGGCCGTATTTAGAGAAGACTTCCCTCAGATCTCTCTCTGTGGTGTACAAGCTCAGGCCGAATACGCCAAGGCAACAGTTAGGGTCTGGATTAGTCTGCAATTTATTTTAAAATGTCATTGTCATATTTAATGCATTGCCTATGTGAGAATCAACTATTGGACAATAAGTCACTCACTGATTCCCGTAACAAAAATGGCATTTTTATTTCTCACTTTGTACTTAGTTTGATTCTGCGACAGGTAATAGGACAATTTGCTGAACAGCTTATCCAAGGCCATACCTTTCAGCTACTTTTCTGTCCTCTGTCATGACATTATTATAACTGATTTTAAAATGATGTCATGTACAATAGTTTTTATGAACTCAGATGCACATTTCCAGTTTTGGTCATTATCCAAGAATACAGGCACAAACTGATTGAACAGTTAGGAAACAAGACAGCCTGGAGCCATGGAGTACCTACACGGTTGCCAATGTGCCTGCGGCGGTTGGACATAGGTGAGCGGCTATGGCTGCGGTGTCGGCGGTCCCCACTGTAGGACCTGCTGTGAGAGCGGCGACGGTTGGACCTCGAACGGGAGCGAGACCGACTGTAGTGCCTGCGTGAGCCACGATGGGAATGGGACCTGCATTGAAAGAAAGAAATTAGCAATAGTTTGCTCCTACTTATATAGGGGTTATAATGCTATTGCGTTCGTACATATCTAGTTTATCATTTAGAAGAGTTTCATCACGAAATAGCCTAGAATAAATACAAGCTGATTAAAATGGCATTAGTTGACACGCAAATGAACTCTGAACCCCAATGAAGGCTGTAACCGCAGAATCACATTGATTTTTAACATTAATGCTTTGTCTTTCATTCTCCAACAGTCGCTGAATTATAGTGAATTTTAGTTCACTTTGACTCGTTAGGTCTTTGTGAACCTAGTTTTCCCACCAACAAATTAGCTCACCTAGACTTGGACCTGGAACGAGAGCGAGATTTGGAACGGGAGTGTCGGGAGCCCTCTTTGGAGTGGGCAGGGGAGTGGGCTGGGGAGTGGCTGGCCGATTTCCCTGAGCCCCGTGGACTCATGCTCCTGGAGGCAGAGCGTGACTCCTGAACGAACCACACACACACACCAACACACCTCTTATCAGCATCAGTGAAGGAAGAAACAATGTGAAATTTGCCTTTAGACTACAACATAGTAAAGAATTAGGCTACCCTGTGAGGAGTGTAGAAAAGACAATCAAAATTGTGAATTTAGAATGCAGCTTAATGCTATCTTGAGTAGCCATGGATAGTGCAACATTCATTATCATTAAATTAGCCTATGCACATAATATGATGAATAAATTGAGAAATTTGACAGTTGATGGAACATTTCAATGATTTAAACTAATGTACATTGTAATCAGTAAAAAGAACATGCACGCATTTGACAAAGACTAGAAATTACTTAGCACAGTGACCTTATCCCCGATTACTTCCTTAACTTCATTTGTGTAACTTCATAAAATTCTTCTTTCTTCAAATGTCTTAATTCTTCTTACTTCACCCCCATCTCACACTGACCATACTTCTTCCCTCCTCATGTTTTAGCATGCATTCACAAATTCAGCTTCACACATCTGAGCTTCATATTATTGAAAATAAACGGGACATGAGACTTCTTCCGCATTTTTCTTCGTCCAACCTTAACCTTTATGAAAAAGAAAGGATGAAGAATATATGACTACAATCATAACTGCACCCCATTCAACTTTTAATGTGTTACTGTGATCTTATGACATGCCTGGGACTGGTGTAGAACACATAATACAAAATTAAAGTAATAAAAACTGTTAATTTTGTATACATTTACAAATATGCTATGTGAACAATGTTTATTAAAGAATAAAACCACACTAACAAGATCGTCCACTTTATCACAGAATCTCAAGATGTTGCTGCTATTCATTTGTATTTACTTGCATCTTTAGTGTGAATGTGATAAATACAAAATACTTGGGAGGAAATCTAGAGCGCATAAGTCGTCTACTTACAATGAAGTCGACCTTGCCTGAAATACTAAGTCGAACACGCCACCGCATACAAATTTGTGCATATTCACTGCTGCTTCGTATTGTTCGTTTATTTACACTTTGCAACAGTGGGGGCGCATGAAGATTAAAGATGTAACCGTAACATAGGGAAATGAGAAATAGCGGTGACAGAAATTCTTTAACACAGTGGTTCTCCATCCTGGTCCTTGAATACCACTGCCCTGCTGATTTTCCATCTAGCCATCATCGGTCCCCGTTTAGATGGCTAAACGGGGAGCAATTAACCTGGGATTTCAGGTTAATGCAATCAACTACCCGGTAGAATAGAAACACAAGCCCCTTTCACACATGCAGTCTATCCCTGAAATGTTCAGGAACATTTCCTCCATGGGGTCATGTGTGAATGGGAACAGGGATTGATATTCCAGGAAATCGGTACCACCAATTTCCCACCTAGTAACATTTCAGGGAAAATGTTGGTACGGCTGTGTTGTGAATGAAAGCAGTAACATTGCAGGGACAAGCACAAAGGGTTACGTTCATCTGACAAAAGACGCTTTCACGTGGAGCGAGTGAACCAATCACAAGACAAAAATGATTGCCACCGCTTCTTCAGAATTTTATGACCAAATAAACCGAGTAAAACGGTAGATAAATTGTTTTGAGCGTCACAACCCCCGCAAAATGACTCGTTTCACTACCAGAATTTGATCCATAGGGCTAAACCGGAAGTTACCTGTCCCGGCCGGCAGAAGTCTGGCGCGCTTTTCATTTGTTTTCAGTAAGTAAGAATTAGTAAGAATGTAAGATTAGTGCAGTTTTATTTTCTATGAAAGATAATAAAAGTAACAATAACAATTTCTGGAGTGTTATTTACCTTAAAACATGACACAAAATGTTACGGCGGTTGGCATCTGCTGGACTGTTTCTGCCTCATATACTCCGGCATTGCCATGGCATGTGTGAAAAGGCGCAAAGGGCAAATGTTCCTGAATGTAGCTGCATGTGTGAATGGCGTAAATCACTAGCGGTGCCTGAAAGGTTATCCCAGTAATAAATCCCAGTAGGGTTGTGGTACTTGAGGACCAGGATTGAGAAAGACTGCTCGGCCAGCAAGCCTGTGCACTTTAGTTTTACTGCAAACGTATCCTCTTGTACTTACAAACCAAACTACTAACCTGCACCGATGCTAATTTCCACAGCAAGTATATTGCCTCCCCATACCATGCAGCTGGTCTTAAATAGGCTCTGATTTGAGGCCTTCCTCAACGAGTACATGCAATGTATGCAACAGACGTAAGAAATCGAGTTAAGTTTAATTTTGTTGTTAAAACCAACTTACATCTCAGAAATGGTCGTTCATTTCCCCTACTGCATAAACTCTATTCCTTGTGATGCCAGTGTGCAGGCCAAATCAGATATGAAGAATGATGATGAATAGCCTTCTAAGGTACCAGATGGTGGCCTTGTATATTATGATTTTAATGTTTGGTCTGCATATCACTCGTATTTTGAATGTTGGTCTGTGAGAAAATAACTTGCACAGTAGGGTAAACGGTGGACACGGAGTGGTTTCTGAGAGACACGACTAAGTTGGTTTGAACTACAAAAACTCTTTAGTGACGGAGAAAGGCATCTTACTAGAGCCTGTTTTTGACCCGCAGCCTCCTGTCACAAGGTATTTTGTCGAGTTATCTTCACACGGTCGCATTAAGATGCAAGTAAATTCAAATAGAATGCAGCAACATCTTGAGCCTGTTTGGACCAGGCTTGAGATGGAAACTGAAATCCCGCCCCCCACCCCACATAAAATGCACAACACCTCCATTCAATATCATCCACCTGCAGAGCCCAGTAGACAGTTCTAGACACGGCACATGTGCAAGCCCAATAGAAACAGTTCTAGACGCGGCACATGTGCAAGCCCAATAGAAACAGTTCTAGACGCGGCACATGTGCAAGCCCAATAGAAACAGTTCTAGACACGGCACATGTGCAAGCCCAATAGAAACAGTTCTAGACACGGCACATGTGCAAGCCCAATAGAAACAGTTCTAGACATGGCACATGCGGCCATTTTCACAGCTGTAGTGTCGTGGGAAGGCTGTAATGGCTGCAGGGGTTTCTTAAGTATAAAGAGATGATGGAATCACACACACCACAAATGAATACAACTGGACTGAATTTTTGGAAATTATTTATTTCATAAAGCTGTCATGCTGCCACTACAGGAACTTCTGGTGCTTCTTTACTGGCTGGGACCCTTCCTGTTTTATTTCTCTCTCCAGCCTGTCTTCAAAGTCTTTTGTTTCACTGATAAGGACATAATAATAAAAACAGTGACCAGGATAGCACACATAGTATTACCCCTAACCTTATATTAAGAAAAAGAGAAACAGTATGTAAGAGAAACATATATGCTATATCTTAGAAACAGGTTGTGCAGGCATGACAGGCAAGACTTGTTTTTGGACAAATCATCTCATTCTAAATATAAGTACTGCGGGTATGTATAAAACAAAGTTAAATTAGGGTTGTCATTGTCGATAAGCACTATAAACTGAGACAGAACTGATCGGGTTGCAACTGCTACAGCTGTGAAACCTGCCGCGCATGCGCCGAGTCTAGAAGTGTCTCTACTGGGCTCACGCATGCGCCGTGTCTAGAAGTGTCTCTACTGGGCTCACGCATGCGCCGTGTCTAGAGCTGTCTAGGCTCTGCATGTGGATGTATCTCCTCCATTAAGCACTTTGATTGACAGAAGCTGCTGCTCTGGGTAAGAGCAACCAGCATGGCCTTATATCGGATCAAATTCAAAGTTCACTCAACCCAGCTCTAACTGCTACCTTTATATGATGCTAACGTAGGATATATATGTCAATAAATAATAGCTAACTTGTGCTGGTGAACGTTTTCCTGGATCATCAATTTAGGCATATTAGTCATCATTTCTTCACATAAGTTAAGACCTTTTGTTGATTTTCCCTTAAGGTGCTTAACCAGTATAACTAGCTAGTTTGCTAGGCTATTAACGTTAGCCAACATAGCGTTAGCTAAAATTATACTTAGTATGTAACGTTAGCAATTAACCTATTGGTTACAAAATCAAATGCAGCTAAGTATTTATCGTTGCATTCGCTAACGTTAGCTGGACATTTAACATCAGCAATGAATAGCCTGGACAGACTGGGCCTTGGGCCTAACTTACTAACAATAAGCTAGCTGACGAATGAGCCAACGTTCCCCGTCTTACATAACGTTAAATATATAATGAACGGGACAATTTAGACCACGACTGGACTGGCCTTACTTTAACGTTAGTTGGTTACATTCCATCTAACGTTAACGTTACGTTTTCAAAAACAACCAGCTATTCGGTGACGGTTATTATTTTGAGATTTTTAGCTAGCTAACCGACGTTAGCCAGTGTAAGTGTTCCAAGTTCAATTATATTTAACTAAGTAAGAGAGGAAACATGGCTCGATGAAACAGGCAATCAAAAACTAAGCCTTTCCAAAGTCCATACGTACCCGCTCGCCGTAAGCTTTCTCGTTATCACTCATTCCTTATGGCAATAAATAAAGTAAGGTTGATTTTCACACTGGCTGCTAACCAGCTGTGTTCAAGGCCGCGCAGTGCACGCCTGTACTAATAAGCCCCTCCCCAGGCAGGGCTAACGGTAGCCTCACATGAGACTCTCCAGCATTCTGCAGTAGAGTCTCACACGTTCCCCCCCAAAATCAGGAAAAGGAAAATCCTCCGCCGCCCTTTTTATTCAAAAATGCACCAATCTCAAATAAAAAGTACTGCTGAGGAAGCCACAGGAGTTGTCTCATAACAAGGCGTGGTGGTGTTATGAAATATTCCGTAAATTTGAAGTAACGGGTCCATTTGTCTGCTCGGTCACGGTTCTGCTTCGGTTTCCCCCCGAAATACCACCCCGAAACGTCGATGGCGCTGTTGAGCAGTTTATACACGGAAAACCGAAGCAGAACCGTGACCGAGCAGACAAATGGACCCGTTACTTCAAATTTACGGAATATTTCATAATACCACCACGCCATTTTATAAGAAAATTCCTGTGGCTTCCTCAGCAGTACTTTTTATTTGAGATTGGTGCATTTTTTAATAAGTTGGGCGGCGGCGGATTTTCGTTTAACTGATTTTGGGGGGGTACGAGTGAGACTCTACTGCAGAATGCTGTAGAGTCTCCTCGGTCCATCGATACAGATCCTGCAGTAACTGTGTCCACAGTGGACGGCGACTGGATCTTTGAGAAGGTCCAGACAGACAGAACAACGGAAGTGATCCGCGTCCAGAGAGACTCCGTGTTGCTGCTGCTGCTCAGCCA
>CABFOP010086160.1:0-10159 GCA_900683385.1 Anoplogaster cornuta | reverse complement strand
CCCAGACCAGGCTAACGCGTGTCTCCCCTGCAGGTTTTCTTCGCCTCCGTACGTTCTGGAGGCAGCAGCCAAGTCTTCTTCATGACCCTCAACAGAAGTTCAATGATGAATTGGTAGCCCATCCCTCCCTTCAGCCCCACAGCCCCCTCTTCATGCTGAATGGAGCCAACCAGGAGAGAGAAGAGAGATGGATAACAGGAGGGGGGGGGACGGACCAGGAAAACAAAGAGCAACCAGAGGAAAGGTTCCACCCCAAAGTGTGTCACCCGCAAAGCTGCCCTCCAAACACTGGGTGGCGCTGCAGGCTTTCAGTGCCACTGAAGGCCGGTGTCACTGCTGGCCGCGCCAAGGTTATACCACGTACTGACACCTTCTCTTTCTCTGTGGACTGTTTCCTTTTCTCCTGAGAGGTTTGACTGGGACTGGAAAGGACAGTAACATCACACTGAGTAGCCGTGGACTTCCCCATCTGACTCAGCAGGTCAATGGAGCGTTTCTGTGTGTGTAGCGCAGTGCAGACATCCAACAAGTCTAGAATGAAATGGTGCATCTTTGTATGTCTCTTCTCCCACACGAGAGGAAAGGGCCAAAATGCTATGAATAATCAGGTTGATTCATGGGGGAAATCTCCATTTTACACTTGTTGATGTGCACCCTCTGGTTCAGGTACTCTGCTACTGTGTCCTTTCGGTCTATTTCTGGTGGAATCGGGGAAGGAAGGTTGTAGATATTAAATAAATACATTTTCACACCAGTTCCAACAAGAAGAATCTGCCATAGTCTAGTTGCCGATCTCTGGAAGTTTTGCTTTTGCTTCCCTTTCTTTTCTCCACGTTTCTACAGTATTTCTGCTGTTGTGTGTGCATTGCACTTGTGTAAATAATCACTTGATGTTAAGGACAGACTCTGCTTTGCAAAGCGACTCGACCGACTGCGTCCAGAGACAGAGAGAACAATGAAGAAAAACAAGAAGGCTATCTGTCTCGCTTTCCGTTATGCCATCTGTCCATCCTCTAGTACCTCTCAGATGCAAGATCTCTGAGTGGGGGTCGAGAGAGCAGCTGGGAACGTTGCTTTAGTTGCTTTGGTGCATTTGGATGGTGACAACCGTGTTCAACCTGTCATCACTTGTTATGAATTGTAAGTTAAAGGCAATACACTGAGTAGGCTGACTGGTGAGTTTGGTGATGAGGGGTAGACGTCCCACATGAGCCCAAAAGTATTTTATCTCAGATTGACATCCAAACTGTTTGAGATGAGGAAAACCAGAGCTTAGCATCTGGAACTGTATCCGAAGATACAGACGGTCAGGGAAAATCAAGATTGTAGACAGGAGGATTAGACATTTCCCATCATGGTGTTGATGCTCTTACCCGGAGCAGTAGGGGGGTTCGGCGTCTTGCACTTCAACAGGACACACAGTGGCTGTTTTTGAATCTGTGGCGTTCCAGTTACGGGACGTTCTCTGTAAACACCGCAGATGAATTTCCCTGTCGGAAAGGTGAAACTACTGAGAATGGGACAGCAGACGAGAGAGAGACCGGGCGTTGTTCTTACGTGCTATCCCTTTACTGGTCATCGATCTAAAAGGATGCAAGAGGTGTCAGCAGGGCCATTTACCACTTAACACCCTGAACACAGGTAGCGAGAGAGGGGCAGTCTGAGAAACCATAGATTAAAAAATATATATAAACATTTCGTTATATCTTAATGATCATTTTAGAGAAAGACAAAAAAATGATGTTCACTTATTAAAAGCTTAGTTGTCTTTCTACAGATTAGAGAAAATAGCTATAAGAATTTCTAAAAAAAAAAAATACAATGTTTTTATCGTGGTATTATTTGTATTTGTATTTCAATTTTTGTACGTATCAGACTGTGAACGTATGTACGGCTGTTAGTGTGCGTGTGTGGGTGCCTCGGTGGGCGGGTGCATGGGTGTGTGTACGGGTGTGTGTAATGCATGTGTGTATGTTTTCACCTCGTCTGAATCACTGGAATCAATCAAAATACAACCTCAATCTGGTAACACACATGATGTGATGTTCGAAATTCTACAATAAATGTCCTTTCCTTGTATAGCAACACACTTCCTCTGCTCTCTTCCTTCGCATCTGACTTTGAGAATCTCTTAAACACACACACACACTTTCTTGAAGTTAAGTAATTGCAAAACGTATACCAAATGTATAGAAAACCTGAGTATACTTTAATCAAGGTGTGACAGGCAGAAATTGCTACCACAATCAATAACCTAATTAGGTCATGATCTCGAGAAAACAAATATTGATATCTTGAGATATAAATGAGCTGAAATATAAGTTGTGATCTCAAGATTATGAGGGGGGGGCAACGACGACCGCTCTCGGCTTCCATACATCTGAATACAAAAACCACAATTGACTTGACAAGTGTTGGATCCATTTGTTTCTGTTGCTTCCTTCAATACTGACGTGCATTACACCTGGCTTGGTGGGTGGATTTCTGTTGTTGGGGCGTCATTTGTGGGCGACAACATGTTTACTGTTGCCTTGTTTTCCATCATATCATTCATTTGAAGTTATTAAATGATATAGGAATATTTATTTTTAATCTACCCTACAATATTAACAGTTGCCCATGTTTATAGCAAAACATAACCAACAACAACAATCTCAGAATGGGTGAATCCTGAGGCAATAATATGTATTTATTAGTTATTTGGTCTGTTTGGGAGCCCCTGGTCAGGTGAATAACATCACTGAAATTAAACTGTCCTTCATTGTGGTGGCAGAGCCGCTGGAAACCCCTCAGAGCCCCACACTGGGAACCACTGAGCTGATAGGTCAGGTCTGCCTGGTTGCCAGGTTTGGATCAAACCTGGCATCCCTTTTTATGCATCGCCAACCGGAACACATAAACGCCTCCCCCCTCCCGTCTCTACGGATGCTGCAGTAAATTGGCCGCGCCTGCGCAGTTTCGGTCCTCTTTTTCTTGGAAGGTAAGTGTGGCATGGCGCGTGTTTCGGGCTATGGGGGATAAATAGACCATTTACTGTACTTTTATACACCCCGATAACGGATTCCGAGCTATCAAATGCGTTATGTAGTCGTGTACTATTGTTAACACCATAACTGGAGATATTTCCCCGGGCAGCTGCTGATGCACACGGCGGCAGGGCGGTGTGGGGTCCATGTTGGAACATTTGTACCTCGAATCAGAGACATGAGGCCTTCAGCGCCTCGGTGGAAGTTGCTGTCATTCACTTATACCGTTATAGTTTTCGGTGCAGTTCGAGAATTACGGCAGAATTGGTCATCCGGCCCGAACATTGGCACCAACATAATGCCGTCCACCACCGTTGTTGACCGACTGTCACCCTCGGCTGTAAGTCTGCATTTGGACAGCTGAATGGAGATGGCCACACTAACGTTAGCATCCTAGAACGCCCTTAGCAAGATAACGGTACTGGCTGGCGGCTAACGACTACCTCGTTTTAGCCACTCTACCAATCAAATGCAGTGTTACAACGATAAGATTAGTTAACTTAACACATTAGTGTAATTTGTTAAGAGTTTTAATCAGTCGCCGCGGGTGACGTTAGTTGGATATGTACCGTTATCTGGCTACCATATGTAGCGTTAGCTAGCCTGGTAACGGGTTAGCTAGCCTGGTAACGGGTTAGCTAGCCTGGTAACGGTAACGGGTTAATCTCCACGACGACACCTGAAATAACCCCCACGTGACTAGTTAGCTAGTGGGTGAACCACGATGTTGTGGTCCTCGGTAATGTAGGCCCTAGTTAACACGATAACTGGAGTTTTAGTCTAAGTTAGAAGTTTAAGTTAGCTAGGCGGTTGCTAACAACTGGAGTGGAGACAACGTAGTACTCCTGGTTAGTAACTAGTCAGGTGTCCATGTTTCAAACCTAATATATCGAATAGTGTCGCTGGATTTCAAGTTAATGGGTCTAATTTAGTCTGAGTCGTCTGCGGGTTTAGTCAACTGGGTGCAGACCATGAGGAAGCCCCGTTTTTAAAACCTCGCGATATTTGCTGACTAGGTAGCGCTCGAACCGGCCTCGCGAGATAGTATACATTTTTTCACTCCTTCGAAGCAGCACAATGAGGATGTTTTGGTCAGTATGACTGTCCATACACTATGTTCAAGTCAAATCTTCTCATGGGGATTCTTATACAATGGGGGAATAATGTACTTGTTAATTAAGTTGGATGTTTAAATGCATTCAATCTGCATTGGGAGATGTAGAAAAATATATATGTTTAACTTGGGAGTAGTCGGGTTATCTTAATGTGTGCTTTCACATTGTCTTAATCACTTGGATGAATAAAAACCCAACCTCAATCATCTGGTGGCACTGGTCTTTAAAATGCCCCAGTATGGCATCCACCAGTAGTCTCCAACTAGGTGCCATGGAGAGCCGAGTCTGCATGTTTTCATACCAGGTGACTTCACTGTTGGTTCCTCCTCTCTGATTGGAGGTGTGCTAATTAGTGAAAACAGCTGCTGCACTGATTGGTTGGAATAAAAACCTGCAGACTCTCGGCTCCATGGTTTGAGACCTCTGGCATATGGTCTCAGGATAAATTATGTAATAGCTCATTTTGACTAGTTAAATATATCTGACCTTTAAAAAAGTGTTTGTTTTTAAAAATGTTGTGTTCAACATTGTTTGGTTGTGATGTAAATCGAATGCCTCTCTGTCGCAGCACCCCTGACCCATCGCACCATGTCAGACCCCGATCTTGACTTCACGACCGGCGAGTCTGGTGCCTCCGCCACCTTTCCTATGCAGTGCTCTGCTCTGCGCAAGAACGGCTTTGTGGTGCTGAAGGGACGTCCCTGCAAAATTGTGGAGATGTCCACCTCCAAGACCGGAAAGCACGGACATGCCAAGGTACAGTTCGGAAACTTAGTTATCCTTATGGTGTGTTTGTGGTCCTCGGTAGCCCCAGTGAACTTGGATCAGCTATGATGTGGCAGAGAAAACACAGATCATTGCTCTGAAACCACACGTGGTAACACTAACATCCATTGCTGACCTCCTGTGTCTCATTTTCTCCATTGGGGCTGTTCAATTTATTTCCTTTGTCAATTTCTGCACATTGGTGTCATTTTACCATTTTACTCTGTTATGTTATCCATTTGCATTGTTTTTGCATATAATCTGAGGTGTGCATAAGCCTCGTTATTCATCACTGCACAATACTGTGTGAATAAACTAAACTTTATGCTGTAGGTTAACATGGTCGGTATTGACATCTTCACCAACAAAAAGTATGAAGATATGTGCCCCTCCACCCACAACATGGATGTGCCCGCCATCAAGAGGGTAGACTACCAGGTAAGTCACCTCTGCCTATAATGCAGTGAAACAACACATTATTTACGTGTCTATTGTAAATAACCAGAGACGGGTAAGTCAACCCGGCTGGACACGCCACCCTGCCATCTGTTGAGGCTCAAATGCTCCCGTGGAGTTAAGTCAACAGTGGGTTGAAGCTCATGCATGTTCTGTTGGCGGAGTAGCTGACATTGTTGGGAATAGTGGTAATCCATGCTGGTGCTCCCAATTTGAAGTGGCAGCAGTTCGTTGACCCGCCCCCTCGGGGGTTTGTGGCCCCGGGGCCGCCATTCCTCACTACAGTGGCTCTAGAAAGATCATGTCAGTGTTGTACTAAGGACGGCTACCTTTTTTATTTATTGTTTTTGTCCACATGCTGCTGTGTCAGGATTCCAAAATCCAACAGCCATTTTCACCATTTAACCAGCCAAATGTGTTTTTGTTTTTTTTAGAATTGACAGCTTTAAAAGCTAGCTGGCTACCTCCTAGTGGCTGACAGAAGGGACAAACTTAGTAGCCACAGTGACCATTTAGCACCATATGGCTAGTGGCTACCTGTAACCTATATGATAATTGGTGTTAGGTAGCTGTTCTGTCACTTGCATTCTAATATAATTGAACAAACAGGTTCAACTCAGGTCACCACAGTTGACTGGTGTGTCAGGGTGCTGATTATTACCAGACCACTCCCTCTTACTTGGTAGACAGACTGCAAACCCACATTTTTCACGTAACAAATTTGTGCCTTCATCTCACGTTTCTTTTTCCACATACAATTTCCTGCATGGTCAATCTTAAGTAAACCACATATTTGCTATTACAAGTGATTCTGTCACAAACAATAATTTCTCCAGTATGGGGGCGAGTGAAAGTGCATTATTCATGCAATACTGAATATGATTGGGTGCCCTCGGCAAACCATAGCTGATCCCATACACTGTAAATATGTATCCTCGGGGCTCAAATCATTTTCATTTAGACTACTTTGGTTAAGTAAACTGGCTGAAATAATAGTGTTTAAACCTTCCTAAGCCCCGAGGCTATAAACTGACAACTACGCAATAAATCAGTCCACAAGACAACTGTGTTTTGCGAAGGAAATTATTAGTGTCTTTCAGAATGGAAGGCAATGTACGCACTAGATCACAAAGGTGCGAATCCTCAAATTGGGAAAGGGGTTCAGTGAAATCTATCCTGATGTCCTGATAGGATAGATACCGGGGTTGTCGTGAACCATGTGCTCATGGTGTCATCACAAGATGCTTCAGTAGAGACTTTGTTGCCAACTGGCTCCTTGATGGCGAGGCCACGGGAGCGGTCAGTAGTCTAACGTCCTCTTCCCCTCCACAGCTGCTCAACATCAACGATAACTTCATGTCCCTGATGGGTGAGAACGGTGATGTGAGGGAGGACCTGCGTGTCCCCGACAACGACATCGGCAAGGAGATCGAGTCAAAGTTCGAGGCGTCTGAGGAGCTCATGGTAAGCGTTTGTGTGGCAGTGGTTGGGGGAAGTAAATGGGTGTTTTTTTGGGGGGCGACTACATTTTGCTGATGTAATAAAGGGGTGTGCGTGGTGATGTTTAAATGTCTGATACCTGACGTGAGTTTTCTGGTCTGCAGGTCACCGTGCTGGCTGCCATGGGGGAGGAATGCGCTGTGGCCATCAAGCCCATGTCCACCAAATAGGGAGACAGACTTTGCTGCCCAGGCAACAAGCACCGCCCACAACCAGTCTCTTGCATTCTCATTGGTTCTGTCACCAAAGCGTCGGCCTTCACAGACAACCTCAATCATTCTGTTGTGGTTTATCTCCTCATTTATCTTTTTTCTTTTGTTTCTCCTTTCCATTGCTGTTGGAAATGTTCCGCTGCAGCTCACTGCGTGGTCCTCTGCTGACATCACTGAGGTTTTGTTTGTTAACAGTCTACTTTATAAAAAAATAACTTCAAAAATATTGATCAGTTGCTCATTCCTGTTTATTTTTGCCTTCAAAATGTTGGTCTTGCCACTCACATTCCTGAATGTTTAAATAACAACGGGATCCAGCTTTTTTTTAATGATTATTTTGTATATTCTTTAGATTGAATATAGCAGGTCTAATGCCTTTTAGGGGGGGGGGGTCTGTTTTTGAGTTGTTAAAGCAGTGGGAAGGGAAGGTTGCCCCTTTTTCTAGCTCCAGAACTCTGATTAGGTTGTCCTCTAGCTGCCATATTGCTTCCCAGCATGGCCTTTGCTCTGGTTCCTGAGTGGAGTGGGCTCGACTCGGCCCATCCTCCCACCCGCTGGGGTTGCTGGTGGCTCGCATGTCATAGCACTTAAAGTCTACCCCGGCATTTCAAAGCTCTAAAGCCAAGAAAAGAGAACTTTTTTTTCCCCCCCAGACAAATGGAAACAAACTTCAGTGATTGATCCTCTTATGCCAGTCTTGTCTGTGTAGAAGTTTGAGGGGCGCGAGGGTCCTGTGAGCTCACCTCTTGTCCACCAGGGCGGCCACGGGCAGCTTGCCCTGCTTGCCCTGGCCATCCCACCCCCACCCCCAATACAAAAGGAGTGTTTTTCAGGCGTGAGTGTGCAGCGGTGTGGGCCTCCGAAATGTTGTGGGAGGCAGTTTGCAGTGAGATGTGTGTTTTGAGGGACTCGGGAGGGGAGGGTGTTAGAGTTGCAAACTTATGTTCACTCGAGGCCTTTGTCACCTGACAGGAGATGGCAAAAATAAAAGTTGAAACAAATGGACAAAAAAAACCTGCACCTGGTGTCTGCCTAGTTTTGTCACTGTCTTGCCTCGCTCAGAAAATTAAGTTCCTATACACAAACCAATGGTGCAATTTCCTCGAGCCCTGTAAAGCATCTTGCAGATCTGGCTGGTAATACTGTCGAGGTCCTCAGCAGTTAGACACACCCTGCCTGATATGGAAATGTGAAGATGACTCATGCACAGCGCTGGTGCACCTCTCCTGCCTGCAGCGCTACAGACAGATAGAAGTGGCTGGACAATGGATAAGGGTGTGTGCATTTTCTAAATGAGTCACCAAGAGGGTTTTCCTTCTGCATGCACAAATGTCAGCTTCTCTAAGAGGGTTGTTGCCATGTGAAGACCACTGCAGCAGGAAAGTGATGGTGTGTAACATTAGGGGTTGTCAATGATTGACTATGCAGAGTCTTTATCAGGGTGGGGTGGGTGGTGGCGCCCTTTGGACTGCATCATCTGACAGAGATAAGTGATGGTCAACAAAACTGCAATTTTCAGCTATGTTGAAGCTCAACAATTTACTATTTGTGGGTATTAAGATTGGGAGAATGGAGGCGTTTTAGGAAGTGCTGTAAAATAAATCACATTTATATAGTGCTTTTCAGGGTACCCAAAGACGCTTTACAGTAAAAACGGCAAATAAAATAATCCTTTGTAGACAAAAGGAAATAAAGATGTAAAAGTAATAGGGGTAGAGTAAAAGTATGCAGTTACAATAGGAACAGTGAAGTAGTAGTAAGGGGTGATGTTAAAGGCGGTTTTGAAGGCTTTTTTAAATAAACAATCGGCTGTAGTTAAAGGAAGTGGTGCACGTCTAACCGGTTCCGCATAGTTAGTTTGTTAGTGTTTGTTTCGTTGATGAGAAACTATTTCTAAGCAGGAATGGGCAGCAGGAGGCTCCCAAACAACGAGACAGTGAAACATTCAAGTCGATGCTGATGAAGAGCTGGAAACCTCTACTCGACGGCGACATCTGCTGGCAGCCGCAGTCATAGCAGCTACATCTGTTCCGCTGCTGTGACGTTTGTGTTATGGCGAGTTCTGCATCCCTGCCGAGAATTACAACTCTGTTTATATTAAATACCCACTCTGTTTATATTAAATACACTCTCTGTTTATATTAAATACACACTGTTCATATTAAATACCCACACTATGTTGATGGGGGGGACATCAGGGGAAAAAACAGTCTGTAACAAAGACATTTTATTTTAGAAAACGTCATGTAAAACCCATAGACTGTAAATATAAGGGTAAAACCCAGTGCAGCAACTAGTTTCCTTCCTGGTTGCAATGAGAAAAAATAATGGAAATATTGATTACAATAAAAATCTTGTAATAATATTGTTGGCATACATGGTATTGTGTAGGCCAACATATCTGGTGGTGGAAACGTAGAACCGTTACCGGCCATAGAACGATTTCGACTCTGATAAAGTTGCACACTGAAATGACCAAATATGGTAGGCGCATTTCGTATGACGTAATTACTGCGTGGTTTCCGTTTCCGGTACTCCCTTTCCATTTCGTTCGCTTGACATGGCGCCGGTATGTATAGACAGGTCCTCCTAAATATGTTCATATTACAGCGGATTTCATACAGTTTTACCTGTTGTTCTTCATATTTATCCAAATAAAGCAGAACTATGGTGGCACACCTATAAAACAGACCCTGGACGTGTTTGCTTAAAAGAACAACGAGAGGCTATCTGTGTTAGCATTAGCTTGTATATGTGGCTAACACGTGTCCCATTCATTATCTAGGATAGCAGGTTTACCGTTACGTTACTGGGCAAGTCTGCCTACATAAACCGCATAACAGTGCTTATTTAAATAAAAAATAAACTTTTACAACTGTTGTGTCAATTAGTACTTGCGCCAAAATGCACCGTATGGGTGACAGCTAGCCTCACATGAGACTCCAGCATACTGCAGTAGAGTCTCACTCGTTCCCCCCCCAAAATCTGGAGAACGAGTCATTCGCCGCCGACCCACTCATTCAAAAATGCACCAATATCAAATAAAACGTACTGCCCATGAAGCCACAGAGGGTGCCTCATATCA
>CABFOP010086159.1:0-11044 GCA_900683385.1 Anoplogaster cornuta | reverse complement strand
CTTAACCAAATAAATTGACCTAAATTTACAAGGGACCATCCAAGGTTTAAAAGGAACAGACATTAAAAAAAAATCTGTATATGGACATTTTGGCAAAATTCAAAATGCTATGGTCAACTGAATCAAATATAAACCTGAAAAGGACTATGAGTTAGGCCTAAAAGCAAACCAGCTCATCTGACAGTGTATGGGATCTGTCTTGTAGTTAATGGAACACATAAACCTGCAATCTCCACAAAAGTGACCTTCATGTGTGGAACGATTAAGATTAGAATCGTGCTGTGTCTGCCTCGTGTTTTCACTCCTGGAGCCAACTGGCACAGCGCTGGCGTCCTCTCCCTGGCTCCCAGTCTGCCGTGATGACAATGGCAACCAGATACCACATGGCATGTAAAGATGACAAAAATACTAGCAGGCCAAATGATATTTGGAAGATCCGAACAAGCATAATACAACCAATCAATTACTTTGAGGAGAGAATATATTCCCGGACATACTGGCCATTGTCTGTGATAACTAATTCACATTTTTAGGACACCAGTGTCTCTATATAGTGCATGGTCTTTTTTTCAGCTGGGAGAAAGAAATGAAGTTTGTATCCTCTAAAGGTTGAATTTCCCATAGCCAATAAGAACTCAAGATGGCCTACATTCTCTCAAACACGTCACATGTTCCTATGGTGTGTCCTGTCTTAACCTGCGTGATCCAATAATAGTGCATGTGCTAATGAAGCTTCAACAGAGTGCAAGCACAAAGTGGCAAAAAAAAAAGATTCGACTTCACAAACAAACTTCACAATCCCAGGTTGTTTTTTTTTGCTTTAGTGGAGAAAGAGAGGGTCGCTGTTTGTTCTCCTGTCATTGCACCCGGGGATCCACCCATTTGTGACATCACTAGAAGTGCACGGTAGCAGTGATGCTGCCAAATCACACATCAGCAGTCTAAACACACTTGAACTGGTATGTGAGGAGCTCCTGTGCTCCTGAGCTATACCATCGCTTATATTCATGTGTCCTCTGATTGCTGAGTACAGGTCTCAACTTGCACTGGATTATTTTTCTGATGGGGAAACACTTTGTTGGTTTGGTTGCCACTTGACTCTCCTTAATAGAAATTAACACTACACTACACTAGACAAATTGAATGGCTGGAAATTGGACATACAAGAAGAAATTGATGAGGCAGATTGGAATGATGCTTGTCTAAAAGCACAAAAACAGACAATAAATTCATCATAGTTTTTAATACAAATTCAGTGTTTGTTTCATTTACTTCTGTGTTCATGAATTTATAGCAAACTGGCGTTATGCTGGTCGATTCAAACGATTCATTTAAAACGATAAAAATATTTATTTTTCATTGCATGATCAGTCCCACAACATAAAAGGAATATGAGACCTATGATATATTTGCTCTTGTTTTAAATATTTTACAGTTGAAAACATCAATATCATAATTAATAATTAATGAATTATTAAAACATCATATAGATCAGAGATCAGCAGAGCTTTGAATAGATCCATGAGAAAGTATGAATAGTTTAGAAAGGGTTCAGAACGTCGGGAGCCTGCTGATATCATCTAATGTTTAGTGATTGTTAATTGATCTTGGATTTGACTGATAATGTCTCAAGTCCATGGCTCAGCTCCACATGGTAGGGCCACTGTTTCAAATAATGGGTTGCATATTTGAGGGGCAGAGATGCATGTTGTCATTTTTCAACTGGTTGATTTTAGCGATTAGACAAGAAGTAATCTGTATGTATGTGACAAACTGGACAAAATGCTGTATGGCTCCAGTCAGCTTACTAGTGAGAAATCCATCATATCCGCTAAAAAACTACTAAAAAAGGCGTCTTCCTCAAAGCATCAACAGGTCTGAATAATAGTAGCCAAGGCACTTTCCTCTGATCTTTAGTGTTCATAGGTCACCTCTCTGTTTTGGGGATGACTGCTGCCTGAACTCTCTACCCCCACTGAGACAATAAAACGCCTGGACGACTAGAACTACCAGAAAGGCCGACAGTTTATAACTCTGAGAGGCAAAGTTATAGTCTGTGTGAGGATAAAGATTTAGTAACGGTAACAGATTGGAATTCTCGGTCTGAGGTCAGAGGGCATAAGTTACCTTTTTCAATTCCCTGAGGGTACATGAGGGAGACCCTGGGCAGAAGCTGGAGCTGACAGTTACATCCCTTTAGTTTTAGACAAAAGACCTGTCACAGTTAATCAGTAGGCCTCATCACTCTAGCAATCAATTATTTACTTGGTTTTGTAATTGATAGCCTACGTGAGTCGTCTATTTGAAGAGTCACAAAAAAGAAAGAACATTAAAGATAGTGGATCTCCGGGCATCTTGGTGACTCAACCAGATAATGCACCTACAGTACTGTTTCCTGTACTGTATACTGTCTCACAAAACTAGTAAAATGGTCTCTTTTTATTCTTATTCATCATAAATGACATTCACAATGATATTCCACTGGAAGAATAGATGATTTGTTTCATAAACGGTAAATGGTACGGCAAATGGTAACAAGTGTTTAATTTTGTGTAGTTTTCTTAATTCCCCAAATCCTATTGAAATCAAAAAATCTCCTTTGCAAGGGATAACATATGGATGTCCATTAAGTGCGTAAAATTACAAAGTATACAACAATTCAGTATTTCATTAGCAATAAATAGTTAATTAATAGAACGTATAGTTAATAATTCATATATGTTTTATCCTTTAGACAAATAGAGAGATCCACTAATTCTTTCTTACCTTTCTCCAGAGAGAGGAAGGGAAAGAAAGCTGAAACACTCCTGGAATAATCCTGAAGGCAGACAACATGTTATTGTATTGCAGGAAGACCTTTAATGGCAGCAATTATTAAGTTCAAGATAGTCTAAAACAAAAACATGAACAATGAACCTGATCATTACAGGAATACAGTGGGTTGGGTATTCTATGGCAGAACATTTTTAAGGTTTTGTTTATAATAGCATATTAGTTTTCTAATGAACATATGAACTAGTTTTCTATTTTTAGTTCAAAACAATCAATCAATACATAAAAAAATAGACCTGTATAGCTGAAGGGTGACTGGTGCATGATGATAGAGGAGTAGTTTAAGAGTCTTGATCTTTTCACACTCTTAGAAAAAACTGTTATTGGAAAGGATTTGGTGTGAGATTCCCTTTTCAATCTAACGGTATTAAAAAGCGTAAAGAGTGGGAGACAGAGGAGCACGGCTGACGTCACAGTCCAAGAGTCACCCGCCGTGTGTTCGGCGTCTCCAAGTAAAGACTTATCTGCAAAAAAGTTTGGACGGACAATGTGGGTGGACAGGGCGTGAAACTACTATCATCATCAGTTTTGAATGAAAAAAAGAAAACATATCTTCAACAAAGAAAGGAGGCTCATTCCGATTCAGCTGCGTTGTTAGGACGACGAGAACCATCCCTCAGATGATTAGTTCCACTTCAAAAGAATTTACTTTCCGCAGTGGAAACGTCGCCCTTTTGTGTCCTTACATTGGGCTTTCTCGACCCAAAAGAAGAATCGTATGTTTAGTCAGCCTGTTTATTATTCCTTCTGTTCACACTACAATTATATTAAATAAATAGAGTACTGCTAACAAAGGCCTATTAGCCCATAAACATGTCCTAGTACATACAAAAAGGCTAAATCACAGTCTCTGTAAAATAATTGAGAAAGGTGGTCTAAATGCTGCTAAAGGCATAAACTACACTGCTTGGAAGACTACTCAGAATTTCCCATCTTGTCATTGACACCATGAAATATGTTAGAAATACGTTGTCTAACTGGGGACTTATGTGGCACCATCTCAATGTTAAGACAAAGCTACCCCTTGCAAAACAGCGCTAGTCGCTGGTGATGTTGTGAAGCAGCAGTATGCAATAACCTTTGAGATACAAACATTTTCAAAATGATGAGTGGATAGACAGGTTCATTCTGCAATTATTTAAACATTATCAGTCTATTAACCTTTGAATACATTTTTCAAATAAACCCTATGTACACACTTTGGAATACAATTTTCAAAACTAAGTGTTATAATAAGTGTTAAGGTTGTTTTTATAACTTTGTTGCATGTCATACTTGAGGTTATACTGTTGAGCCAAAAACTGCCTAAAATAAACACGTTTAACTCTTCCAAAGAACACCTGATAATGGCTAAGTAGCATTTTTTTGTTCTTGTTTTTAGTTTGGAGTGATCTTTTTTCACATCCTCATTCACACACATGTACCACTTTTCATGATCCATGGCTTAGTTTGCCACATATATTACGCAATACAACTCCAACTGCTAAAAGAAAGCATCACATCATCAGTATCACTTCACACATTTCAGAGGTCCACCAAGACACTGTTTTTGATCATTCAATATTCCGGCATAAGTATTGATTGGAGCCTTTCGTGGTCTGGCCCCGGAGTATCCAGCCTGCCTTCAAGATCAGTGATAAGCCCCATTGTGACCTATATTAATATGCTCAGTGGAAAGTAAGCCCCTTGACACAGGACACACCAGCAGCAGACCTTTAATGTGGCCACTGTCAAAGCTTTGATTTCAGATTGATGAGTAAGGTCTGCGCAATAACAGAGCAGCACAACCAGTCATCCCATACCCTTCCACAACCCTGTGCACCAAAAATGGAAAAGAAATTCTGCCAATTCACTCTTCTCTGAAAAATGTGGAATGCCATGGATTAACATACACCTACGCTTAACACTGGAGACCACCCTCTTGAAACAGTACCAATAATGTACTGAATCAAATGACTGCCTCATGGTGAAAGATACATAGGATAAATAAAGCAGTTGGGATGCCAAACAGTAGCAGAAAAGTTTTTTTATTTTTTATTTTTTTATTTTTTTTTCCAATCTTTGGAAAGTGGTGGAAAGTGGTGGCTGCAGAAGAGCCCTTAACAAGGTGGTAAAACCTGAGTCACTGACCCTGTGCTTTTAAAAAAAATCTTAAACTAATAACTTGAACTGAGCAGTGTGCATGTGTATGATGCTTTATCGTGCTTTATCATACCTTAAAAAAATAACCGCAAATACATCTACACTTGTTTGACATTCCAACATAACCCCTCTATAGACCACAGGGAGCACCAATGATCAATCATCAAAAACAAATAAAGGTATCTGTTAACTCTTTGAATTAAGAAACGTGAAGTAATGCAATATTTCTTATCTTTTTCTAATAAATGAGGACGCGTTGACTTGAAAAAAGTACACATTCGTAACTCAAGCGCAACTAATTGCTCCTTTCATCTATCCAATTAAAAGCAGAATATTAATCCGAGTAGTTTATTTCTTGTTTTGATATCTTGTCACGTGCCCAAGCCTTTTAATCAGCACAAAAATGAAAGTTTTGCATATTAATTCTGCACTGAGGGATGAGCTGTTATTTACACTACTGATTTTCATCAGTCCCTGTGCAGGATTCCTCTTGGGCCTAATTGAGGACAACACTACAGCATCTGTTGGCAAAGCTAACCGCTAGCTGCTAACGTTTTCAATCTATATCCACTCAGGTGTGTATGTCTGAGAGGGTGTGAGGAGGCTGTTAAAATGGTGTTGAGGATCAATGGGATGTTGTCATTTCTGAGGGACCTTTAAAGGAAAACCAGTCAGGTGGCATCACAAATTGTCATGTGTGATGTTTGTGAAATGTCGCTGGAATGCCTCTACCTTCAGCTTGGCTGCGTAAACACAGTCAGCATCGTGGTGCTCAGCTCGCCTGCATTTCTGTGATGAAACAGCTCAGTTCCATGAGGTAATCTCACCCAAATGAGATGGTAATGCCTTCACTCAGGGAATTCAACAACACACAGCACACACCCTGGCAGGTTCTCGAAAGAGGGTGTGTACCTCAAATGCGGCTAAGAATAGCGCCTCCGTTCAGAATCTATATTATGCGCTTTAAAAATGAGATCAAATATATGGGTCATTGGGATTTCTGTGGGAAAAATACAACGAACGAATACAGAGGAGAAACAAAAAGGAAATATGCTCTGCTGACAAGAGATCTAAGGAATGCAGCAGCTATTAAGAAAATTATGTGGAGAGGGAAACAGCACAGAAGATTAATTAACAGAGTTGGTTTTAACTGATTGAAAGGGAATATATGTATGTCCACACTGCATGCAGACCTAATTAATTTCAACTCCTTGATTGTCTAAATAGTCTTTATAAATAAAAGCGCTAGTGACTTGAAATGTTCAAAGGGAAAAAAACACAAAATGGAAATGATCAAAAAGCAGTGTTTTCGTAACTGGTGACTTAACAGTGAACTACAACACACAGAGGCTTCAGTCCTCCAGACCTCATGAAGGTACAGTGAGGGCATTAGGGTTCATCTTGACTTTGGAGGATACACTGCTACAGTCACAATACTCAACCTGTGATGCGATGTGATGCGATGTGATGTGATGTGATGCGATGCAATGCGATGTGATGTGATGTGATGCGATGTGATGCGATGCGATGTGATGTGATGCGATGTGATGCGATGTGATGTGATGCGATGTGATGCGATGTGATGCGATGTGATGCGATGTGATGCAATGCGAGCAGAAATTATGGGAAAATTGATTTGATTTTAATTGCTTTCAGGAAAACATGTCACAATATTTGACTTTAATCAGAAACTGGGAGAAGTTAGGGACAATCTCCCCCATTTCCATCTCAGGCCTACACCTGTGTGTAAAGGGTTCTCTCTCATGCATCCTATAGGTGATGCATTCACGGAAACTGCAAAACAGTAAACCCCTGTTTTATTACGGAGATGAGTAATACAAAGTGTTTACATAATTGTGTCAGTGACTTCATGTTGCCTCTGGCATTGTCTTCACATGTGTGTATTACAAACAGCCCATGCTGGCTCCACATCCAGTCTTTTAACTTGTTGAAATCTTTACTTCATATGTCGAGAAAAGAAAAAAAAGAACGCAAAGTTTAGCATTTAACACCCTTGCAGAAAAAAAGCATAATGTGGTAGTTTTAGCTCCGTGTTAATAAGTCAGAGGGGGAAGGGCGTCTTTTATCTCCTAGGCTCACTGGCATTATTCATGGCCCAACCGATGGAGTGTATTCTTACTTTACTTAATGTACAGAGAATAGTTAATGGTGTATTTGATCAATTGATAATTATACCAGTCAAATATAGTATGTGGATGGAAATCTATGCACATTTCTTAGTGATTAACTTGCAGATGGGGTTGTAGTAGGCAGGTGTTTCAAACTAGATTTTCTAGGATTCTTGGATTTCTTGGATTTTCTACAGCAAACAAACTCTTCCCTCGCACAAAAATCAAATTCATCACTGACCTGATATCTCTCACAACAGGTTGGGGGTTTTGTATTTGTTATCTTGGGGCCTATGCATGTTCAAGGGGACTTAAGTTCTTTTTTTGCAGATTAATAATCCTGAGACACCTCCCAGTTACACGGAGGGATTACGTAATTCCGTCACTTACATAACCATGGAGGAATAACCATGTGCCATTCACAACAGCAGCAGTGCAGGTTTCTGATACTGTGGCGGTTGCGGGTGTTGGGCGAAGGACAAGTGCTAATTACCTCAACCATATCCCACATTAATAACGGCTCTGAAGGTACATATATGAAATACTCTCTGCTCTTCCATAGGAGATGGATTTTTGATCCCCCGCCTCATCAAAACGTCTAGAAGACAGGATTATTCCCTGTGAACTGAAGTAGATACAGTCAGGTCAGCCGTGGTCTTTTTCAAAGTCATCTATGTTGTGGATAAAGGTACATTTCACAACTTTAAGTCAGTAATGATACTGACGTGAGACACCGATCCTGAGACAAAATCACTGCAGCTGTTTTTTGATGTTGAATGTGCACACACACATACACACACACACGCACACATACACATTATACATCCCATTACCATATCATAGGACTTATCCAATAGAAGGTTAGACTGCCTTATTGATCATCAAAAAGATGAAGGGACAGTCCATTACGTTCCCTCTGCCACTCTTAAATCCATTACCTGCCTTCCTCAAAGGCAAACCAGTGGCTCCTTACTCTCTCTCATGCCCCTAATGCGCCCTTTGGCCTATGGCTTTTTATAAAGCAGTTCCTTCAATAACTCTTTAACTTCAGAAGTACCTAAATGACACTGTGCTCTGTTTGTTGTATGCTTGTTGTTTTTGTGAATGACTGTAAAGGAAGAAAACAATAGGAAGTTGCCTTGCATTTCCGAGTACAGCTTCCGTGCCATCACCTGAGAACATTCCTGGTTGTGCCCTTCACTTTGGGATCAACACCACACCAAATCACATTTGTCCCCTTCATTGATGTCACAGTCTTAAAGCAACATATCACTGCAGTGCTTACCTTGCTCTAACTGTAATTGAAAAGGCCCGAGGGGAATTGCCCCCCCGCTACCCTAGAATCCATCATTGTAGAGTTCGGCCCTTGGGTGTTCTTGTAACGCTAAAGGTTAACTGAGATCACTTTGCATCCTCACTTGCTGCTTCCTAAACTGCGCCCCTTTGGGTCCTCAGTATTTCATGCAAACATTAGACACCAGCTGAAAAACTATACGGCCTCTCATGTCAAGTGCATATTAATTTAGCGGCCACATACCAAATGAGCGGCAAGCTTGAGCGCGTCGACCCAGGCACGTTCAGCGGATGGACGGACTTCAATGGGGATGTGATCAGAAACAGCATCTTTCCTTCAGATCTGGAGTTCACAGCCTTGATTACACAGCCGCCTCGCAACGCATACTGCAACAGATAAAATTAAACACTCGACGATTAGACGCCGCTTTGAAACACCCTGGACCGTGATCAATGTCATCCCTTTTTTTTTAAGCTCAACCTCAAAAGATGGAGATTTGAGGAATCGTACAAAAAGTATTCAAATGCTGCATCGCACAAAAGAACCAAATTGTTTGTTAATGAAATGTGATGGTTTTGAGAGACGCCGAAGACAACAAGCACTTTGGGGTCTCTTGGCACCGTGTTTGTAAAATATAAGCCATTGTGGTCTTTGGCATGGTGATCAAAGGCTCTTTAAGATTCTCTAACAAGTCCTCCAAATGCATTCAGTATAATGTAAATTATTACGTAAAGGCATTAAAAAATAACAATTCATTTCTCAAAGATTTAGCTGTTAGGAAGCACAGACAGATGAAGGCGGCAATTTCTGCTCCCATGTGCTGTTTTAAGCATATTTATCTGACTCTTCATGTACATAACGGAGGATTAGAAGAAATGGGACCAAAGCTATTGTCAGCTATGGTGTCTTAGCTCTTGTTTATTTGCTTCACTTATTTGATTTGTTTAAATAAAAAGTAGGTAGATAACTTATTGCACTTTTACCTCAGCACTGGTTCTGCTCTTAGATGCTTGATTAGGAAGGAAATGCACTTAGGATTTCTGGTGACTAGTAGTTCTCTTGCCAGTGCATTCAACCAGTTACGTTGAATGCACTTATAGTAAGTCGCTTTGGATAAAAGTGTCTGCTAAATGCCTGTAAAGTAAAATGTGATGTGAAATTCCCCTAAAAAGGATGGCAATGCACCTCATAGGCTTGGAGCAGGAGTTCTTACAACATCCCCTCACCCGTCACAGCTCACTCTCACACCCCTAAAACGTTAGTGGTGTGATTTCTGAAAGATGTGGAGATGACTACTTTCCCTTTTTGCCGTGCAAGAGGCCACAACACGGTACTGCAGGCTGCATCTCAAAAAAGACTGCTTTGAACATGTTGTTTCTTCTTGAAGCGAGATAGTCATCGTCAGTCGTGCGGTTAACTCCTGAGCTGATTGGCTCATAAGAGACCTATAAAGTCTCTTCCCTGACTTCCCTGAAACTGGTTCATCAGAATCTGTCAAAAATATCTCTTATGTAAGGCATGGATAATGAATGAAAAAAATATATGTCTTTTCATGAACCATCCACAGGGGTAAATTGCAATGCATCAAAAGACAAATATGCATTAGATATCTGGATAGGCGGGGCCTCTTCCCTGCTGCATATCGGCTATTCAACGTTTTTTTGGCGAATTCTGAAACAATTGTTGGAGAGTGGAGCATTTGAGGGGCTTGGGCGCTGTGGAGCTCCAGTTGGGAAGAATGAATAGAGGGCTGGTTTAATAAGCCCTGGTACTGGCAGAGCTACAGGGGGCTGGCACCGCTGACATCAGAAAACTGCAGCGCATATGAAGATGAGAAAGAAATGTAAAGGATCGGTCTGTTTAAGTCATGAGATCACAGTGCTATAGGACTCTGTGTTCCTATTCACCATTTCACGGTCTGTACAACATTGGAAACAAACCTGCGTCTGTGCATTTAACGGTTAATGATTGCACTGTCTTACATAAGAACCCTGTTTCTGACCATGTGTTTTTAAAAGCCTATTTACTGTCGAGCTGTCAAAACGAACATGGACGTGAAATAGATTACCTTCGCTAATGTTCTTTGAAAAAGGAGCAAGTGGTGTTTTCCCAGAGTAACATATTTATCTGGCTCCAGTGTTTCATCTCATTGACAGTCTTATTACATATTGTACAACATAACCCTTGCAATCAATGTTCCTTCATTTTTGCAATCATCCTCATTATACGTCGGTAGCATCAATGATGAGTGTGTGCCAAACCCTTCAGCAGCTAATGCGCTCCAACTGGAAAGAGAATGTGAATGCAGCTAGTGCAGTTTACCATGGAGGTTGCAATATTCAATAGAGAGGGTTAGGGTTAGAAAAAACAGATATATGAGTAGAGTCCTATGCATGTTTGGGGGTAGAGTCTGGTGGATGACACCTATACCTACCATGGAACAAAACTGGTGAGAAGGCCGAGATTAGGGGGCCGTCGTGAAGGAGCCATAGAGGGTGAAGTTAGCCAGGAGCTATACGGGGGATAGAGACAGACGAGAGAGGGGAACAAGAGGACCTGACAAAATAGGAGGGGGCACAGAGGGGTGGATGGAAAGAAAGCAAGTTGTGGAGCAACAGCACTACTGGCCTGACCTGGGGAGGATGGG